>JANTPZ010144744.1:15615-40393 GCA_025593235.1 Vachellia pachyceras | reverse complement strand
GTATACTAGCACTGATAGACTGTACCACGTCCAGAAGTTATAAGGCGGAGCAGGTGGATGGGGTTAATTGCTTTTAATAGATATTATGTTATTAAATTATTATTCTACTGACAAACCTGCTTCTCTGACTTGCATTCCTATCCTGCAGATGTTAGAAATTGATTTCGGTTGCTGAGACGTCATGTCTCATCCCGTTATTACAATTTTTTTCAGGCGATACCTCTAATCCTGATAGAGGCCGAGGGAAGCAGCCAAAGGCATAGTTATTAAGCCCTGTAGGCTCTTTTTGATATTGGTATTGTATTGAATTTTATGTTGCCATATAGGACTCATTATTATGCTGCATTGTATTTTTGGATGGTCGGAAAGACGTTGTAGGCACAGTAATGTTGGTTCATTATTTTGTGCCAAACGATTCGGATTTTATGAGACAGTTTTGTGACCTGATCGTGTGGTAAGGATCCGGGACGCTCTATTTAATGAAATTGCTTCCGCGAAATTATGTTGTTATTTAATTATGTTGATTTTATTATTATGGTATAGAAATGGTCTTTTCATAATTTCACTGAGATATATTTCATATATATTTGGACATTTATAAGTATAATTTTAGAAAATCATAAGTTCAAAATAGTAAAGCTATCAAATGGTATCTTATCTTGGGGATTTATTGTGATTATATTAAAAGATAATAATAATTTAAAACTTTTGAAAAGAAAAAGTTTTGGATTGGATTTTATTTTCCTGTATTTTTCTATATTTATTATTTTATTTGGGACCGATAGAAAGAGAATGTCTTTGTTTTAGATAAATGATTTTTTTTCTCTTGACTTCGTCTGTTTATCTTGGCATATATTTTATAGAAATGTATTTGATTAAAGTCGTATGTATAGCTAATTTCCTTTAGAATAAAGTAGCTATAAATTGATTTAAAGATTTAAGTATGTTTGGGCCATTCAATTATGTTTACGTTTAATTTTGTTTATTCATTTTAAATTTATTTGTCTACTTAGTGCCTCATCAATATTAACTATGAATTTGAAGAATTTAGATTAATCTTAAGAGAGGAATATTAATTGAATTTCAGATTGAGTAATGTGATATTAGAATTTATTCTAATTTACCATTAGGATGGGAATATACCAACTAGACTCATATAATCATATTAAAGTGAAATTGATCACCGTAATGCCTATTGAATAATAATGTTAAGAACCATAGTTTTAAGTTGAGAGGGGCTGTAAGTGATAATTTAAATTTGACTAATTAAAATACCAAAATTTGTAATTTAATGTGCAAGTATTGACAAGTTATGGTTTATCAATTTGAACTCCTTGGAAGATGCGAGTACTGCCAATTTAGTCTTTTAATTTATAGTTGATTAACATCATATTTTAGGGGATAAAAACAGAAATTTACTCACAAACTTGGATTCAAGTTTCAAATAGATATGTTCCTTGTACACTCTTACGGTGACCTTGTGATGGTGGCCATATTCTTAATTTTTTGATATTTAAGTTGAAAGTATTTCATTTTTTTGTTTTGCATGTTGACAAAGACCAGTTGCTTCCTTCCCCAAGCTTGTATAAAATATAGGGAAGATGGAAAGACATTTTTACCCTTATCACTCTTCATTCACTACTACAGAGTATAACTTTCACTACTGAAATTCACGTCCTTTTTTAAAAAATGAAGGCAGCGATATTTTTATAATTAAATGAAGTTATTACGTGTTTTTAGACGTCCTAACCTACAGATAGGACATTAAAGGGAGCCCTTTGACACCCTATACTCAGATAGGACGTCAAAAGGGTGCGTTTTATCACGAATATAGGCGTCAAAAGGGTCAGATTAACCAGGGCGCCTAAAATGTGGAGTGTCCAGCTTTCCCTTCCCAGAATCCCAGTTGACAGTTCCCACTACTACCGGCGACGACGAGCTTCCCCAACCCTAAGTGCTAAGCCCGCTTCCAGTCCTCTACCATCGACGACGGTGCTTGTCACCGTGATTTCAGCTTCCCTTTGCCTTCCCTGTCGCTGTGATTTGAGTTTCCCTTTCCTTGATCTCCGAGTTATGTGGCAGACGAGTTTCCACTACGAGGCGAGCTTCCCCAACCCTAAGTGCTAAGGCCACCTCCAGACTCCAGTCCTCCACCATCGGCACTCGTCGCCGTGATTTTAGCTTCCATTTGCCTTCCCTCTCGAAACGATTTCAACTTCCCTTTGCCTTCCCTGGAGTTCGTTGTTGTTGTTCGCTGATGCTGAGTTGGTAGCGTCGTGCGATAGAGCTACGGGGATATAAATAGTTAAATACCGAAAGAGCCTCTCTTCAGTTTGAGGTCACTTCAGGTATCGTGTGCTTCTTCCATAGCATTGAATACTTGGATGCTTTCCTAAAGGAGTATTTGTTTGCTACTTTAGTGAAATCTGAACAATACTGTGACCTTGGAATCAAATAAAATTTTATTAACTAATGATCACTCTTTTCTCTATTTTATAATTACTTCTGCTTGAATTGCTGAGTTTTTTTATCTTGGCCTGTCAAAGAATGAGAACTTGAAATCTGAGAGATGTTCTCTCTCTGTATTACAAGTCATTGATCAATAGAGTAAAGCCTGTCACTAGATGATGTAGAATGGGGAAGGGCGAGGGTAGAGAGAGGGAAGAAGGGGACGTGGGAGAGAGAGGGAAGAAGAGCATACATAGAGAGAATCAGAGAGAGAAAATAAAAGCTCAGTACACTGATATGAAGTCAAACCTGCCTTTGCCGAGTTTATTGTCAATGCCTTAGCAATATCTTCAACTTCTACAGTTAAGGGCTGGACCTCATAACCAATATTATATGAGAACACAAATTTTAAGGGGTATTTAGCAACAAATGAACTTGGAGGCAGAATACTTGTATTAAGATTCACTAAACCGCCAACTTTCCTATATGCTCTTTTCGTGTTCTGTGTTTTAATCTTGTGTTGATTCTTATTACCTTCAAAAATCTCTGCTTGAACGCCCATCAGTTTTGGGTATCGACCAGACTTGACTTGTTTGACCTGGTCCATAACCCATCTATCTTGATTACCTTCGCCCTTGTCTTTGACCTTTCTGGCGTTAACATCTAGAGTCATGAAACTATGCTGTGGCCCGTCCTTTCCACACCTTCAATCATCCTCTCCTCTCTTCATATCGTCAGTCATTTCTTCCGTTGCAACATATATGTGTTGGGCGTCTTGGGGAATGTTGGGTATAGCTTCTTTGACTTGAAAAGCTTCACTTTCCATTTTTTCTTCAAGGCTGTGACCATAAACTTCAAGCTGTTCGTCTGTTGGAAAAGGTGCTAACTGTAATTGCTGTTCGGTTTCAAGTTCTTTCTCTACTTTTTCCTCAGTTTCTCTTGAAATATAGGGCTACGGCGCTCTATCTTGAAATATAAGACGCCGTAGGCCCCAACTTTCTACTCCCCTCGTATATACACCTCCTGAAAAAGGGCATCAATTGGGTTAAAAATAGGGTGTAAGAAGTACCTTTTGTAGTAGTGATTTTTTGGGAAGTAACTGCGAATTTTTATGTTAATGTACTTGGATGACATGTTAATCTTATTGAGTACCAAATATCGTGACATTTTATGTCTAAGTGGAGCACAAACATTATTATCCCTTGTACTCTTTGTAGCCATTGGCTGCATCATGTAAGTATGTTATAGTTTTATGATTTTATCATGAAATAAACCAATATTTCATTATAGGGCAACTCTATCAGTGACAACGGCCTTTCAGCTTTTGAGCCTGATGAACAAAAATAAGCCCCCTTCAGTTTTCGCATGTGCATATAGGTGTGGACATAAGCCTTCAATATTATTGATGTGGATCCAAATTGATTTTGCAAATTTTTGCACCATTTGAATTGGGTGAGTTAGTATTTTATGTTAATGAGATTAACAATATTTAACATTAAGAAGGAAGTAAAAATACACTTTATAAACTTAGAGACTAAAATGAATCTTGACATAAATTTAGAGGTGAAAATGTATACTTTTTTTTTGGTGACAAAAAATGTATACTTTATACTAATAAAATTGTATGAGTGTGAATAAATACAAGGTGAGATATTGAAATGACTGAAAAGGGTCTCATGGAACTTTGAAATAAAAAGGTTTGATGCCACATTTTTCTTTAAATTTTCTAAGCAAATGGTGAAATCACTAATCAAACCATGCTAATTGGCATAAAGAAGCCAAACTAATTAAAATATAAAATATAACACAAAGCACACATATATGATTATTGATTAATAATAAGGATGTGGGGAGTACATGTTGAGTGTTAAATAAGTCACACAGTACATGTCTTGTTTTATTTTTGACATGAACATGTTTATATGTGCGCAAATGTTTAAATTGTATAATATAATTGTAAATTATAGGGCCACATGCCACATTTTTCATCTTTACCTTATTTTAACTAGGAGTCATATAATTTTTGTATCTCATATTCAAAGATTGTATGTTCAAAAATCATATAGCTTTTATATTTTGAAATTTAAAATTATATGGTCAGAAGCCATATAAATTTCATTTCCTATTTTGACATTATGTGGCTAGGAGATATATAATTTTTACTTTTAAATAATTATTAAACCACTAGAAGCTATATAGTTTTTATTTTGAAATTATAGAGCAAAAGTCATATACATTATATTCTATCTTATTAATAGCTAGAAGCCATATATATAGCTTTGGTATTGGAAAAATATCACTTCATGATTTGTTTATTATTATAATTATTATTCATGTGATAAGCCTATTTATAGATATATTGAAAGTTTATTATGTTTTTGAAAAACATTATTATGTGTTATGTAAAATATTTTATTATATATATGGACAACAACAATAATTGTCTCGATTACATGACTATAAAACTGCATCTTAATTTTAGTAATGATTCTTTTGTAAAAGTCTACTTTATGATTTCAATAAACAATATAAAAAGAAAATTTATGACATTTTGATGACTTAATTATAAATATTAAGGCCCTGAAAGCTTATAATTCAAATATTAAAAGGTATAAAAGAGATTTGTAATCCTAAAAAATATTATTACATAGAATCTTGAAAACTAATGACTTGTAGAGAATCATGCAATTGAAAAGTAATATTTTAAAAACTACTTATAAATATTTTTTTTTTTGCTGTGAGAACATACGTTGAATGCCTAAATCAATAAGGGCAATAATGTTTAGTGACATAAATCAAAATTATAATATTTTGAAAAGATTAATAAAATTATAAGCACATGTTACAGTATGGCTGGAAGCCATATTAATAAATATGCAGCAATTTATTAAAAGTAAATATCAAAATCAGCTACGACTCTTTAGGGATTATGATATATTATTATGATGCTCAAGGTAACAAGTTATAGAGAAAAATGCCAAATGTTAGTGCATAACCTAAAAGAATAGTCATAAACTCATAAGGTTGCATGATGTTCAATTATCAATTTTATTGTGATAACTTGGCGTAAATTATTTACTATCAGTTTTTTTAATTAAGCTATATTTATTGTTGATTATTTATCATGAATGATTGCTGAAAATTTTGTTCACGAAGGAATTATCTAAATTCAAAAATATAAATGGTTGGTAGATCATAATGATTGTATCTAATTATTTTTATTTTCAAAATAAGAAAGTTATTTTAAAATTCTGTTTTGTTATTTATAATGAGATAGGACACAGATTAAAATTATAGCATTTAATGCATTAAAATTATATAAGTACAGTGCATTATTGCGATTCATTCATTGTGAAGTAATTGCCCTACTTAATTTTTAGCCATTTAGTAACCCACTTCCTTACTAATTGTGGAAACCCAACCTATATAACAGAGACTATAGAAATGCTTAGAATGGAGAAACTAATTGAGTCCTATTGCTCAACTGTGGACTGTTGTTCTCTTTCTATGCTCTCCCTTAGGTAATGATGACATTACAAAAATTTCAAGTCATGAAACAGGTTAAAAAAATAATTAATGTTTTAAAAAAATTGGGAAAATATTTGCAATTTCTAATGCTTCTTTTTGTTTTTTTGGTTCTTCCACTAATCTGTGATTTAAAAATGATGGTGCACGAGAAATTTGCATGGTAGTTAATTAATGAAAAGTTAATAATCTTAAAGAATAGAGCAAACAAATAATCTTAAAGAATAGAATTTCACATGGATGAGTGATTTTTGATATTTGCATGATGAATGAAGATAGGACAATAGAACATTTTTGTATTAAATATTGGTGTCCTTCTACTTAAAAGGAATCATATTTGAAACAATGTCACGTACTAAATGTAGGTATATCTTTAATAAAAATTTAAACATTGGTTGACCAGTTGTGAGAAGCTTATTCCCTCCATGAGTTCAATCTCTGTTGGTTAGAACAACAGAATTCTCAAATAAGACAAGTGAATGTGTTGTTATTACTAACACCAGAGACATAGTGCATATGGCAGAGCCTTCCAGAAGTGAAGAATTAGTGGCTGTTTGATAGTCCCGTAGAATCAATTAAGTATGTACTTTTACGTAAGTTGAAATAAAACTTATATCGTATATTTACTTCTTTAAATGGTGAATCAATGACCACCAAAAGAATGAAAAACTGTTCATGATTCCCATAGCTTTACTGCGAAGATGTAGATCTTATAGGTCTTGATGCTCTCCCTGTTCCTCCTCCTCCTCCTCCTCTTTTTAACAAAGACGGGACCGGGGAGAGGGATGGTGGCAGAGAGAGGATGTGAGATTCTTTTTAAAATAATAATTTAAAAATGATATTATGGGTCAAATACAAAAAAATGAGTTTAACTCTTTTAGCGTTTGCCGTAAAATTGTTCCTTATCAACATTTTTACAGTCTTAAAAATTTAATAGTGTAATGCATCCTTGTCATACAATTTTATTTTTAAAATTATATCTTCACCCATTCATACGAGCGTCAGAGTGCAGTGGTTAGTGCGGTTGACACTCCCCCAGGGGTCGAGAGTTCGATCCCTGGGAGCAACGCTTGGGGTAGAGGTAACCCATCCTTGGTGCAAAGCACCTTAAAGGGGTGCGCCACGTGTATTCCTCGCTCCGGATTAGTCGGTTGTCCCGGGTTACCTGGTCCAGTTGAAAGAAGGCCAGGGACTCAGGAAAAGGCGCTGGATACCGGGGGGTTCCGGGTGTGGTCAAAAGGTCCACTTGCCTATTGTTCACAAAAAAAAAAGTAGTTAAAGGATATTTCTAGCCTAAAAATTCTAATGCAGTTATGTTATGGGTTAAAGAAGCTAATTGAGAAAGAAAATCATTATAGAGTATTACAGATTAATTTCTAGCATTTATTTAGTTATTATCTACCAATAAAACTTTGGTAAAATGGTGATTTTATCATCCTAATCCCAAAAATGCACTTGGGCCAAGATAAGCCCAGTTTTTTTTTTCAAACAGATAAGCCCAATTTATTAAGTATGGGGCGCTGCAAATCAGACTTAAGGTAGAGAAGAGAAGCATAAGATTTTTAAGTTTTGATCAAGAGAAAATATAAGGAAGCTGAGAAAAGGGGTTTTATTTTAAGTTGTGGGTCCCACATGTATAAATAAACATTTTCACTCATAAAAATTTGTGTTGAGAGAGGGAAGCTTCAAGAACAAGAGCGAGACACATGACAAAAACTACCCTAGACATGGGATAGAGCTTGGAGGAGTCATTTAGTAACTTGTAATGTGATTGTTGTTGGGCAATATTGATTCAAAACTTGAAGCTTGAAAATGAGAATGAGTTGTTATGATGACTGTCACCAAAAGGGGGGGTGAATTGAGTGTTTATAAAATTTTGGAAATGAATCTCAATTAATCAAAATATCCAAATTATAAGTTAATAAAAGCATAGAATGCAATTGGACAGAGGAAAAATGAGATCACTAGAAATTAATACAGATGAAAGTAAGATGAGCACACAACAATTTATTCTCATTCGACCTTTTCTGACCTACATCCAATCCTCAGACTTCTCTGAGATTTGCAATCCACTATATTTTCTAAGTTTAACTAGGTACTCAGAAAACCATTATAACCACATATTCAATACAACACTTACATAACCTATTTTAAGTTTGTAATGGTGGGTACTTGAGAACTCCAAAAATTTTTCCATACATTTTTAAAACCCACTCAAGTTTATAACTCTTGGTACTTGAGAAACCCCACAAATTTAATTGAACATTTGTGAAATTGATTCAAGTTTATACTGTAGGTACTTGAGGACCTTTACAATTACTCTTATTTACCACATGTAAGGTTACACTCTTTATTTCACTCAGGTCTATGCTAAGTTAATCTCGGAAGATTAGGATGATTACATTTGGAAAAAGCTTCACTTTATGAAGCGAATTATGTTAACACTGAAGCTCATTGATAAATATAATATCAAAGTCCTATCATTGTTGTACGACTTTTTCAAATCCACATTCTACGAGTTATGCTCTGTGACTCCATATACTTTATCTCTTTTCTTCATTGATCGCTTCCTCTGATTTATAGGTGTTGCCAAATATATCCGTTGGAGAATAGCATCTTATTTTCCATTGGGCTTTGGCTCTTGTGCTCTGTCTATAAAACTTGTGATTTATTTTGAAAATATTTACTGTTGAAAGAGAATGTATAGTCGTTGTGAAATTTCTCGTTGAACTATCCGTTGGTGTTCTGACAAGAAGTAGGCGTTTGTTGAAGAAGATTAATCCGTTGAGTATGAATGCCGACTAATGATTGTAGAGACCCATACCCTGTTGCTAAATGAGATGGTCAATCATTTATGAGTGTAGGCATGGATTATGTCAAATGAGCATGGTTAAGGAAAATTTTCAAATAATTCGATGCTTTGACACTCTAAAACAAAAGTCAGTTTAAGAGAAGTAAAGTAAGTATTCGAGTGTTTTTAACAACACTCGAGTATTGTTTGAAAATTCTCTCAGTAAAAACTAAAGTTTATGAAGAAGCACTCAAGTGTTGAAAATAATATTTGAATGTCAGTTTAAATCCATTCTATCAAGATTGAAATTTTGAAAACAATACTCAAGTGTAAAATAGATTACTCGAGTGCTCTATATAACACTCTTATGAGTACTCTAGTTCTACTAAAAGTGTTAAAGTTGAAAAGAGTGTTACTTCCAATGGTAATCGATAACGTCTGAAAGTATTGGATAATGCTTGAATGTAATAAATCATACTCGAATGTTGTTTGAAATTCATTTTAGACATTTGGAATAAATATTCAAGTGTAGAAAGTGTTACTTGAGTACTATTTCAAATTCATTTCAGCATAACTGTAGTTTTGGATAAATACTCGAGTGTGAAAATAGTACTCGAATGCTTTTTGAAAAATTACTTCAAAAGTTCGTCATAAATACTCAAGTAATAAATGTATGACTCAAGTGTTTGTTAATACTTTCAAAAATACTTGAGTACTACTATAAGTGTTGCAGTGTAAAGTAAGAATACTTTTGCTTATACTCGAGTTCAAGTGGAAGTATTGAGAAAATATCATTGATACTTGAGTATTATAATTCATACTCAAGTGTTTATATAATATCCAGGTTTCTGATAACTGGATACAAAGGTTAAAAGATATTTTAGCCATGTGGTAGAATATCTAAGAGTAAAGTTAATTTATCGATCCAATCGGCTCCCACATGACTTATGACTCGTGTAGATTTTATTAAGGAAGCTTCCATGAGAAGCTAAGAAAGGGATGAATGGCTTAGATTTCACCACTTGGCATGATCGTATTTAAAGGGAAAAAGTAAGAAGAGTTTATATTCATGTTGTAAAAATTTTCAGTAGAAAGTTATTTTATTAGATGAAGTTGCTTTATCACTACAAGTAGGCCCCGCAACTTGGGTGACATAAGCCCTATGACATCACATGGATACATGGCAAGATCATACCCTTGATGTATAGGATTTGTCTATTTGGAAGGTGATTAAAATCAAGGGCCAAGATCAAGCCAACACCTCTTGTAAATATGAAGAAGTTTAAGGACCAATCAGCAAATTTGAGGTCTATAAATACGCCTCATTTCCTTTCATTTTCATCCAAGATGATTTTATGGAGGGAAACTCTCAGAAAATTTATTTTAAAGAGAGAAAAGGAGAGTGAAAGTGAAGGGGAGAAAGGATTTCAAGAGGTAACTGTCATAATATAACTCTATGCTTGATTTGCAATTTGTTGGTAGTTGGATTGTGTTGGTTTGATTTTGTTTTAAAACTTTGGGCATAAACCTATGACACTCAATATATTACCTCCTAATTTTCATTTTATGTCTATGGGCTTAGATAACTCAAATTGACCAAATAAATGAAATAAAAATTTCATTCTCGGATTATTATTCATTTGGTCAATTTTCCATATTTCTGGCCCAACTTTAAAAATTTATAACTAATTCTAGAAAAATCCAAAATTAGTGGTTCCAATTTCTATTTGAAGATTATACAATTACCTAGAGGGGAAAAATACTCAATAGCTCAAAAACTTGCCCAATTGATACAGTTTAATGCGTGAAAAAGCATTGTTCAATTGGTAATTTTTTATTTTTTCCAGATTTTTCCCTTAACTTTGGAAAATCATAACTTTTTATCTACACATCCAAATTCAGTAAAATTTGGCTCTCTTTAAAGCTTGGGATGTGTAGCTTTTAATTTAAAAATTTCAACTCATTTAGACTTAAATTACTATTTTTTATCGTATCTAGAAAATTGGGCAGCTTTAAGTGTTGTAGAACCCCTTGCTTGAAAACTTTCCATTTCTAAATATTTGTAAAGCTCATTTTTATGTCATGATCAAGCTTCCTTAATGACATGCTTAGCTTGATTAACTCATTAACATATGGTCATACAAGCATCCACGTATCATGTAGGGGTTTAATTTACATAACTATTTAAACCCTTAAACATATAATCCACACATTACATAACAAGTATAAACATATCGTTATGCCATCTTCAATCACCATTCACTTTGCCTTACCCTTGCTTGAGCTTCCACCTAAAATGGTTAGTTGGTGGATAATGAGATTTTTGGAAATTCCAATAGTAAAACTATCTAACACACCTATAAAATGCATGACAACTTCTAAATATAAGTGTGAATTCATCATGATATAAAATGTGCAACATGTCACAATTAAATGCATATGGCCATAGCATACAAAAGCACATATTCACACTTTCACCATCACAAAGTTTCAACACAAGTCATGTGTAGTTCACAAAAGATTTTCACAACATCTTTGTAAGGGTTAGAAGCTTTGTTACCTTGTTTTCTTAATTCCCCTTGAACTTGAAGCTCTCTTGATTAACTTTCCAAATAAGCTCTTTGATTTACCCAACTTCCTAAATATCATATAAAAACATAATCATCATTTTCAAGTCATCACCAAGCCAAGAGACTCCTATAAACTTAATAAAAATCCCTCTTGACTTTTATAAACCCTAAAACATCAAAGCTTGTTCTTAGTCCTTTTAATGCTTCCGCAAGCTTTTTCTCCCTTCCTCCCTACACAACTTTTCATTCTAAATCTATTGGAAGCATTAAAATCATGAAAATCACACTCCCTCCTCTTTCTCATGCTTGCCGAAAACAGAACAATAAAAGGGAGTTGTGATTTTCAAACTTCTATGATATGCAGGGACTTGTTCTTGATTCCAAACCACTTCTCATGCATTATTTAGCTTGAAAACAACTCTTCCCTATCAAAACACAAATTGGACAGCACCTCCCAATAAACTTGGAGCTTCCAAAAATTCATGCAACAACCAAATCAAACCAATATATACATCACATTACTCCTTAACATACAAGGAGTGTTTTGCAACCATTTGTTTCCTCTAAATCCCTCTTTTTCTCACTTTCATACTCAAGAATCCTAACTTTCAATCTTGCAAAAGAGAGATTTAATCAAGAAACTAATCCATTAGAAAGATAGATGAGGTTGCAAAGATTGAGAAAAGGTATATGTTTGGTTGGTTTGATGTCTTACCTTGCTAATTCTTGAAACTCTTCTTCTTCCTCAAGATTGAAAATGGCGTCTCCTTCTCTCTTCTCTTGGCTCTTAAATGACGACAATGAAAGGGGGAGGAAGAGATATTTTGTGTTAACTTAATCTCTTCATAAAGTAATGAAAAGCCAAGATTTAATCTTGAAAATGAAACTTGATCTGAGGGCTTGAGATTAACCAACACTACACACACTTGATCTCTATTTATTAGTCTTCATAAAGTGGGTATTTAATGAGTGTAACTAGGAGTTAAAGACTTAGTTACACTAACTAAATGGATTGCCATTTGGTTACCAGATCCGGTTACAACTTATACCAGTCAAAATCACTTGATTCCGATAAACTTTTCTTTACTTTTCTGAAGATGTTTTATTCCTCTTTTCATCTCCACATTTCACTTAGTTATATGGTGAAGTATTTATCCCAGAAATATCCCTGAAAATCCTCCAATTTTAACAGGGTTACTCTGCCTTGTCAAAATCCTGAAAAACAGTCCACTGACAGGCAATTTAGCTTTATGGCCTTAAAAATTTCTACAATTTTCACTGATACCTTAGCCCTTTTCTTTTCCTCAAATTACCTCCCGGGATGTTTGTAATTAATTTTTGAAGAAAATTCAATTTTCAGGGTTTTTGGGTCTTTTTCCCTCCGATATGGGAAAACGCCTTTATCGTATGCTGGGCAATAATTTTATAAAATACTATAAAATTCATTTTATTTTTCTATGTCCTAAACTTAGCTGATTGAGATCTCCTAATACCTCATTTTATAAAATTCATTTTATTTTTCTATGTCCTATATAATCATCACTTGTGCAAGTAATAGAAGGATCCAAGATTGTGCTATTGATATTCTCGAAAGATTATGCTTCTTCAAAGTGGTGCTTGGAAGAGCTTATCAAAATCATGGAACTGAAGGAAGCTAATCAACAGATTGTGATACCAGTTTTCTACCACATAGATCCATCACATGTCAGGAATCAAGAAAGCACTACTCATCTTGAACAGAAGTTCAAAGATAGCTCAGATAAATTGCAAATTTGGAGATTTGTCTTGAAAAAATCTGCCGATTTATCTGGTCATCATTATTCAAAATTTACGTAAGTTTGTTTCTATTATTCAATATTGTTAAGCTTTATTTGAGTCTTCATTGATATCAAATAATGTCTATAAATTTAGGCTAAAGTATATTACATCAAGTTTTAATTTGATCCTTAGGTTTAAAAATTTTATTTTATTTTTAGTCTTATATTTATAATAATTGGTTTCAGTTAATAGAAAGTGTTAATTAAGTTAATTTAAAAAATGATTATGTAATTAAATGTTATAAAAAATGCTTAAAATTTAACCATATTTTATCATTGATTAAGTTAAATTTGATGAAAATATAACTTGTAATTTTGTTTTTATATGTTAGAAATGAACCCAAACTTGTTGAAGCAATAGTTGAAGATGTCTGGAAAAAGTTGGAAGATAATAGATCAACTGAGTCAAACTCTCATCTCATTGGACTTCATCAAAATTTCACCAGTGTTGAATCACTAATGAAAATTAAGCCAGAGGAAGTTCGAATTCTTGGGATTTGGGGCATGGGAGGGATAGGTAAAACAACCCTTGCGAGCGCCATATTTGACAAATTCAAGTCTAAATTTGAAAGTCATTGCTTCTAAGAAATATGAGAGAGAAGTCAACACATATTGATGGTTTGAATTCTCTACGTAAGGAGCTTGTTTCTGAGCTATTAAAATCGAAAGATGACATAGATTGGAATGAGGCAATGAGAAGGCTGGAGTAAAAAAAAAAGGTCTTAATTGTGGTTGATGATGTGGACAATCCAAAACAACTAAAAGATTTGGTGGTACAACACCTTCATCACTTGTTAGGACAGGGCAGTAGGATCCTTGTGACAAGTAGAGACAAGCATGTTCTTAAGAGTGGAGGGATTGATGACAAATATATACATGAAGTCAATGTGTTAAATTTTGAAAAATCACTTGAACTTTTTAGTGTACATGCCTTCAATCAGAGTCAACCCGAAATGGAATATCAAGAGCTATCAAAAATAACAGTGAACATTGCTGGAGGCATTCCTTTAGCCTTAGAAGTTTTTGGTTCATAGTTTCATTCTAGAACAAAAGAATATTGGGAAAGTGAGCTTCGTAAACTCAAGAAATGCCATCCTACGGATATTCAAAATAAACTGAGGATAAGTTATGATGGACGCGATTATATAAATAACGAAATATTTTTAGACATTGCATTTTTCTTCGTGGGAGAACAAGCAGATGAAGCTACTCGTGGGCTGGAGGCTTGTGGTTTTGAAGTGGTTTGTGGAATGCAAGATCTTATAGAAAAAGCTCTCATAAAGTCATATCAGGATGGTTGTATTGTAATGCATGATTTGATACGAGAAATGGCTAAGCAAATTGTTCGTGAGAATCCCGAAACACGTAGCCAATTAAATGATGGAGATGAACTATGTGGTATATTGGAAAGTAACAAGGTAAGGACACTACAAAAAAAAACCTATTAGTAGCGGTTTTTCCATGCATTTGTAGGGGTTATAACCGCTACAAATACATATTGAATCGGTTGGCAAAACCGCCGCTAAATTCACTGTAGCAACCCAATTAGTAGCTGTTAATGAGAACCACTATTCACTCGGAAATAACCAATACTAGATTTTGCAACGAATAATTTGTAGCGTCAAAAAACCACTACTAATATAGCCAAAAATGAAATTTGAAAT
This sequence comes from Vachellia pachyceras, assembly GCA_025593235.1. NCBI lineage: Eukaryota > Viridiplantae > Streptophyta > Magnoliopsida > Fabales > Fabaceae > Vachellia > Vachellia pachyceras. Next base: position 25,578 of record JANTPZ010144744.1, on the reverse strand, counting down.
TTTTCCTCCATTATTAGCAGTGGTTTCATAACCGCTACTAAGTTTTCACTTCAAATTTTCTCGCCTTTTTGGCCCATTTTTTGTAGTGGTCTAAAACCGCTGCTAGATTTCCGTCCTTATTTCAAACGTTGACTAAATTCCCTCCAAATTTACCCTCCATTTTTCGGGCACTGTTTTAGTAGCGGTCAGAAACCACTGCTAAATGTAATAAAAAAATAAAAATAAAAATCACTTACATTTGTGACATTTGTAGAACCGCTACTAAATGTTATAGACGTTAAAAAAAATTAAAAAATAGAAAGCATAATTTATTAGTCAATAAAAATTTAATAATATTGTCTAAAATTAGTAACATCATTAAGAAAATTAATAATATTATTTAAAAAATTAAAAAGAAATACATAAACATAATTAATATAAAAACAAAATACCAAAACAACATAAACAGCCATAAAAATAGAAAACGAAATATTTAAAAACATTAATCTAATTAAAATAAAATAATTCAATACAAAAAATTTACCAACACCGTGCAAAGATTAAAACAAGGAGAAGAAGATTACAATTTGAAAACATGCAAAAATGACAGTGAGGAAAGGGTATTTGTAGTCTCCTCCGTTTGAATTAGTAGCGGTTAATGATGCGGTAATTTGCAGCGGTTAATGTCGCTATAATTTGCAGCGTTTTTTACATTCAGCAGCGGTAAAGGTTGCTGTAATTTGCAGCGGTTTAGATTTAACAGCGGTTTATGTCGCTGTAATTTGCGGCGTTTTTTAGTTCAGCAGCGATTAAGGTTACTGTAATTTGCAGTTGTTAAAAAATTAAATAATTCTTTTATTTTACTGTTGTTAGGGAACTGATTAAATTGAAGGCATTATATTGAATGAGAGAGAAGGAAAATGTCTTCAATTGGGAGCTGACATCTTCAAAAAGATGAAAAGTCTAAGAATTATCAAAGTGTTGGTTCCTATAGAGCTTCCTAGTTTTGATTCCTTTCCTAATAAACTAAGGTATCTTCATTGGGAGGATTATCCATTAGAGTATCTACCATCAAGCTCTTTTCTTAAGAACCATGTTGAACTTGACATGCAATGTAGCAATGTTAAAAAGCTTTGGGATGGAAAACAGGTACTTATATGCTAATGTATATTTTACATATTATCATTCTAATGAAATTAATTAGGGCCTTTTTAATTTGGATAATTTTTTTCTTTTTATTGTGATCATTATAGGATCTTGCAAATCTAAAGAAAATAAATTTGTGGGGTTCCTCTCAATTGATGGAGCTACCTAATTTCTCCATGGCGCCCAAGCTAGAAATTATAGATCTCTGTTGTTGTGAAAACTTGAGGAGTGTTTACCCATCTATTTTATCTCTTCAAACTATCGTTGAGATAGATGGAAATATTTGCAAAAAATTAGAGAGTCTTGAGAGTGAGACTCATTTAGAATCTTTCTCTAACCTTCGAATGGAGGGTTGTGATAGCCTCAAGAGATTCTGTATGTCATCAAAGAAATTGAGAGATATCACTCTTCTTGACAATAGGGTTGAAATATTGCATCTTCCAAATGGAAAATGGATGGAACTTGGAATGTTTAGAGTTAATGGTGATAGATTAAGGAGTATTCAACTAGATGGGCTTTGTTGTTCGATAAATCTTAAGGAGTTTGAAGTTACTGAATTTAAGAAAGTAATTGACTGAGAGAAGTTGCACTCCCTTTGTTATGCTTAGCATAATTTAACATCTTTATGTTTGGATGGTCGGAGTTACTTGAGGGAAATCCCTGACAGTACTAAGGGCTTAACAATGTTAGAAGAGTTGTCATTGAATGACTCTGGTGTTGAGACATTGCCAGCCTTGAATGATCTTTCAAGATTGAAACCCATTTCCCTGAGGAGTTGCAAAATGCTTAAGTCAATACATGGACTTCCTCCCTTTCTTGAAGAATTAGATATCAAAGAATGTACTTCATTGGAGACATTGCCAGCCTTGAATGATCTTTCAAGATTGAAACACATTTCCCTGAGGAGTTGCAAAATGCTTAAGTCAATACTTGGACTTCTTCCCTTTCTTGAAGAATTAAATGCCAAAGAATGTACTTCATTGGAGACATTGCAAACATTCAATGATCTTTCGAGCTTGAAAATGAATTGGCCGAGAAGATGCAAAATGCTTAAGTCAATACTTGGACTTCCACCCGTTCTTGAAAAATTAGATGCCGAAGAATGTACTTCATTGGAGACATTGTCAGCCTTGAACGATCGTTCAAGATTAAAACACATTTCCCTGAGGAGTTGCAAAATGCTTAAGTCAAACTTGGACTTCCTCCCTTTCTTGAAGAATTAAATGCCGAAGAATGTACTTCATTGGAGACATTGCAAACATTCAATGATCTTTGAAGCTTGAAAATCAATTGCTTGAGAAGATGCAAAATGCTTAAGTCAATACTTGGACTTCCTCCTATTCTTGAAAAATTAGATGCCGGAGAATGTATTTCATTGGAGACTATATGCTCTGACCATTTACTTCACAATCAGTGTGCCTTTAATTTCTTTGATTGTGTAAAGTTGGATAAGTCCTCGCTTGGCTTTACTAAGACGCTAATAATGAATTCCTTAGACAGGGCACGCCACCCTATCGTGTCGGTTATTATGATGGTCTTAATGGTACAGTATGTTACCCAGGAAGCAGAGTTCCAGAGTGGATGAAATATAAACAAATGAGAAAGGATGCTAGGGCTATTGAATTCCCTTTCAATCCTAAACGATCACACGGCATAGTGCTTTGCTGTGTTGCACTGGGTCATCTCATCTCAAATGGATTATCTAATATTTTTTGTCATATCTCATGTGATGATTGTAATACATTCATCCATGTAGATAATTATAATCTAGGGTGTGTATATGGATCAAAATCAGATCATGTTTTGTTCTGGGTAAAAAGATGCTTATTCAATATTGGAGCGAGTAACGATACTAAGATTTCATGTAAATTCTCTCTGGGATATTACAATGAATCTTTCAAGATAAAACACATCCCTGTAGAAGCATCAGGTGCTCACGTAATATATTACTCAGAGCCAGAGTTGGAGCTAGGCCAGAAAAGAAAGAGGGTTGAAGATATTTGTATTGATGATTGACTCCCTCCCACAAAGTGACTCAAAAATTCTGGCGTCTCTCAGCCAACATCCCTATGTTTGACCACAACTAAATCTAGGAAATCTCATGATAACTTCATTTGTCACCCCTTGCAACTCAAATGTCGACGCATAATGAACCAAAAAGAAGTCTCATTACTTCACTTCCTTTGATATATTTTGACAGGTATGACCTCTCGCTTCTTTTCTTATCATTAATTACAAACTAACTATTAACGCATAAATAGACCTACCTTTCTATCATACGACATGATTTATGCATTGATTCTTAAATTTTACACAAATTTTAAGGAACAAATAGGTTGAAATGTAATATATAATTCTAATGCTATGTTGCATATTTTTTTGGAACTGATTTGGGAAATATATCTTAATTTTTTTGTTATGGCAATGAATTTGTGGTTCTGATTAGTTTGCAATGCAACATAGATTTTGCTTATTATTATTGCACTGCTTACTTCCTTTGTTGGTTTTCATTTATTATATTTTTAAATATGTTACTCCAATCCAAATTTCTTAAAAAATACAAAAGACATTTTTCGGTGAATTAAATTCATAAATAAGTTACGTGATGCCTTTCCTTTTAGGGAAAATCACATTAAGATACCGACCAACAGAAATAATATTTGAAAAGTCCCAGAAAATCTTTCACTAACTAAAAACTTCCAAGGAACCTTAGTTTGGGACATTCTAAATGTACATTTACCATTTTACCCTTATTTCTTTTGAAACAAAAATCAGGTACACATTCAAAATTGGAAATTCTCAACTTTGCAACTCACTCATTCGGCATCACTTTGGTCTTCATCATCAATATGGTTGTCAAATTCGTGTTGGAATTTGATCATTGGCACCCATATATCTTGAAAGCGCAAATGGAGGACACTATGAAGTTGGCAACAACAATAAATTCTTGAACCCATGGATGCCTCAGTTAGAGAAAATAGGCCTTGAACTTAGGTCCGCTATCTGCTTTGTGGTCCTTTGTCTGTACTATTTCTAACTTCTTCCTTCATCTTTGTCAGTTTGGGTATTATTATTATTATTATTATTATTATTATTATTATTATTATTATTATTATTATTATTTAATTTTTGCTTCCACTCTTTCTGGATAGTGAGAAAATTAGGGAGGAAATGCTCCATCTTCAACTGCTAGATTCAAGTTAGAAATCATTGTTGCTTTCATATATGACATCGAGTTTGCTTTTATGAAAGAGGTCATAATATGAAGACTCAGATTTGGTTCACATGTTAACTTCTTTTAGTTTATGGTCTTTAAATGAAAATTTGTGGTCTATTCTAAGGTAGGGGGTTTGAAGCTCGAGTGGTTTTTCCTATTTCCACTAGAAAAAATTTCTCAAGTTAGAGCTCCCATTTTTGCAATTATTTTGATGGTGGTTGTTACAGTAAAAGAATGCTACTCATTTGTTTTATACTTCTCAAATCTGAATATCTATTATGTAATAGTGATTGATAGCTCTCCGGTTTTTAATTTCACTGAGATATATTTCATAAATATTTGGACGTTTATAAGTATAATTTTTGAAAATTATTATTTCAAAATAATAAATTTATCAAGTGGTATCTTATCTTGGGGATTTACTGTATTTATATTAAAAGATAATAATAATTTAAAATTTTTGAAAAGAAAAGGTATTGGATTGGATTTTATTTTCCTCTATTTTTCTATATTTATTATTTATTTGGGACCGATAGAAAGAGAATGTCTTGATTTTAGATAAAGGATTTGTTTTATCTTGATTTTATCTGTTTATCTTGGCATATATGTTATTGAAATGGATTTGATTAAAGTCATGTGTAGCTAATTTTCTTTAGAAATTCAATTATGTTTACTTATAATTTTGTTTATTCATTTTAAATGTCTTGGCTACTTAGTGCCTGATCAATATTAACTATGAGTTTGAAGAATTTAGATTAATCTTAGGGTAGGAAAAATAATTGAACTTTAGACTGAGTAATGTAATATTCTAATTTACCATTAGAATGAGAATATACCAACTGAACTCATATAATCATATTAAAGTGAAATTGATCACCTTAATGCCTATTGAATAATAATGTTAAGAACCATAGTTTTAACTTGAGAGGGGGTTGTGAGTGATAATTTAAATTTGACTAATTAAAACGCCTAAATTGGTAATTTAACATGCAAGTATTGACAAGTGATGGTTTATCAATTTGAACTTCTTGGAAGATGCGAGTACCGCCAATTTAGTCTTTTATAGTTGATTAACATAATATTTTAGGGGATAAAAATGGAAATGTACTCAGAAAGTTGGATTCAATTTTCAAGTAGATATGTTTCTTCTACACTCTTAAAGGGACCTTGTGATGGTGGCCATGATCTTAATTTTTTTTTTTGAGATTTAAGTTGAAAGTATTTCATTTTCCTTTTTGTTTTGCATGTTGACAAGGACCAATTGCTTCATACCCCAAGCTTGTATAAAATACAGGGAAGATGAAAAGACATTTTTACCCTTATAACTCTCCATTATTGTGAAGTAATTGTGAATTTTTTTTGGTTAATGTACTTGGATGACATGTTAATCTTATTCAGTACCAAATATTGTGACATTTTATGTCTAAGTGTAGTGCAAACATTATTCTCCCTTGTACTATTATTAGCCATTGCCTGCATCACGTAAGCATGTTATAGTTTTATTATGAAATAAACCAATATTTCATTATAGGGCAACTCTATCATGTGACAAGGCCTTTCGGCGTTTGAGCCTCATAAACAAAAAATAAGCCCCATTCAGTTTTCGCATGTGCATATAGGTGTTGACATAAGCCTTCAATATTATTGACGTGGATCCAAATGGATTCTGCAAATTTTTGCGCCATTTGAATTTGGTGAGTTACAATGTTTAAGATTAAGAAGGAAGTAAAAATACACTTTATAAACTTGGAGACTAAAATGAATCTTAACATAAATTTAGAGGTGAAAATGTATACTTTGAACTAATAAAATTGTATGGAGTGTGAATAAATACAAGGTGAGATATTGAAATGACTGAAAAAGGCCTCATGGAACATTGAAATAAAAAAGGTTTTGATGCCTTATTTTTCTTTAAATTTTCTAAGCAAATGGTGAAATCACTAATCAAACCATGCTAATTGACATAAAGAAGCCAAACTAATTAAGAAATAAAATATAGCACAAAGCACACATATATGATTATTGATTAATAATCAGGATGTGGGGAGTACATGTTGAGTGTTAAATAAATCATATAGTACATGGCTTGTGTTATTTTTGACATTAACATATTCATATGCGCGCAAATGTTTAAATTGTATAATATAATTGTAAATTATAGGGCCCCATGCCACATAATTTTCATCTTTACCTTTTTTTAGCTAGAAGTCGTATAATTTTTTTATATCATATTCGGAGATTGTACGTTCAAAAATCATATAGCTTTTATATTTTGAAATTAAAAATTATATGGTCAGAAGTCATATAAATTTCATTTCTTATTTTGAGATTATGTGGCTAGGAGATATATGATTTTTCAATAAATGATAAAAAAAGAAAATTTATGACATTTTGTTGACTTAATTATAAATATTAAAGCCCTGAAATAATTCAAATATTGAAAGATATAAAAGAGCTTTGTAATCATAAAAAATATTATTACATAGAATCTTGAAAACTAATGACTTATAGAGAACCATGCAATTGAAAAATAATATTTTAAAAACTACTTATAAAATTTATTTTTGCTGTGAGCACATACGTTGAATGCCTAAATCTACAAGGGCAATAATGTTTAGTGTCGTAAATCAAAATTATAATATTTTGAAAAGATTAATATAATTATAAGCACATGTTACAATATGGCTTGAAGCCATATTAATAAATATGCACCAATTTATTAAAAAGTAAATATCAAAATCAGCTCTGAATCCTTAGGGATTATGATATATTATTACGATGCTCAAGGTAATGAGTTACCGAGAAAAATGTCCAATGTTAGTGCATATCCTAAAAGAATAGTCATAAACTCATAAGGCTGCATGATGTTCAATTATCAATTTTATTGTGATAACTTTGTGTAAATTATTAACTATCAGTTTCTTTAATTAAGCTATTGATTGTTGATTATTTATCATGACAGCTCAAATTTTGTTCACGGAGGAATTATCTAAATTCAAAAATATAAATGGTTGGTAGATCATAATGATTGTGTCTAATTATTTTTATTTTCAAATATGAGAAATTTATTTTAAATTCTATTTTGTTATTTATAATGAGATAGGACAAAAATTATAATTATAGCATTTAATGCATTAAAAGTATACAAGTACATTGCATAATTGCGATTCATTCATTGTAACCTAAGTCCTTACTAATTATCGATGACCAACCTATATAACAGAGATTATAGAAATGCTCAGAATGGAGAAACTAATTGAGTCCTATTCCTCAACTGCGGACAGTTGTTCTGTTTCTATGTTTCTACGCTCTCCCCTAGGTAATGACATTACAAAAATTTCAAGTCATGAAACAGGATAAAAAAAATTTATGTTTTAAAAAATTTGGAAAAATATTTGTAATTTCTAATGCTTCTTTTTGTTTTTTTTGTTCTGCCACTAATCCGTGATTTAAAAATGATGGTGCAGGAGAAATTTGCATGTCAGTTAATTAATGAAAAGGCAATAATCTTAAAGACTAGAGCAAACAAATAATCTTAAAGAATACAATTTCACATGGCTAAGTGATTTTTGAGATTTGCATGATGAATGAAGGTAGGACCATAGAACATTTTTGTATTAAATATTGGTGCCCTTCTACTTAAAAGGAATCATATTTGAAACAATGTCAAATACTAAATGTGGGTATATCTGCAACAAAAATTTGAACATTAGTTTACCACGTTGCAAAAAACTTATTCCCTCCATGAGTTCAATCTCTGTTGGTTAGAACAAGAGAATTCTCAAACAAGACGAGTGAATGTATTGTTATTACTATTGTGTTGTTATTACTAACACCGGAGACATGGTGCATATGGAAATGCCTCCCAGAAGTGAAGAATTAGTGGATGTTTGCAGTCCACAGAATCAATTAAATATGTGCTTTTATGTAAATCGAAATAAAACTCATATAATATATTTGCTTCTTTAAATGGTGAATCAAAGACCACCAAAAGAATGAAAAATTGTTCATGATTCCCATAGCTTTATTATGAAGTTGTAGATCTTATAGGTCCTCCTCCTCCTCCTCCTCCTCCTCCTCCTCCTCCTCCTAACAGAGATGGGACAGGGGAGAGGGGTGGTGGCAGAGAGAGGGTGTCGATTCTTTTTAAAATAATAATTTAAAAATGATATTATGGGTGAAATACAAAAAAAATGAGTTTAACTCTCTTAGCGTTTGCCGTAAAATTGTTCCTTATCTACATTTTTAGGTCTTAAAAATTTAATACTGTAAGGTGCCCTTGTCATACAATTTTATTTTTAAAATTATATCTTCACCCATTCAAAAAAAAGTAGTTAAAGGATATTTCTAGCCTAAAAATTCTAAAGTAGTAATGACATGGGTTAAAGAAGGTAATTAAGAAAGAAAATCATTATAGAGTATTAAGGATTAATTTCTAGCATTTATTTAGTAATTATCTACCAATAAAATTTTGGTAAAATGGTGATATTTACCATCCTAATCCCAAAAATGCACTTGGGCCAAGATAAGCCCAGTTTTTTTTTTTTTGCAAACAGATAAGCCCAATTTATTATGTATGGGACGCTGCAAATCAGACTTAAGGTAGAGAAGAAAAACATGAGATTTTTAAGTTTTGATCAAGAGAAAATATAAGGAAGCTGAGAAAAAGGGTTTTATTTTAAGTTGTGGGTCCCACATGTATAAATAAACATTTTCACTCATAAAATTTTGTGTTGAGAGAGGGAAGCTTCAAGAAGAAGAGTGAGACACATGAAAAAACCACCAGGGACCTGGGATAGAGCTTGGAGGAGTGATTTAGTAACTTGTAATGTGATTGTTGTTGGGCAATATTGATTCAAAACTTGAAGCTTGAAAATGAGAATGAGTTGTTATGATGACTGTCACCAAAAAGGGGATGAATTGTGTGTTGATCCGACTAAGCCACAAAATGTAAACTTAGATCGTTGGTTAGTCTTAAAAATGGATCGAGAATATTAATTTTGATTTCCAAGGATTGTATAGTGACAACCCCAGGGTCGTTCTCACCGGAAGCTAGTCGTGTACCAATAGTCCTTAGCTTGTGATTACGTTTGTGATGCAGGCGCAAACGGTTTCTTAATTTAAGATAAGCTATGTACCTAATGCAACTACAAAATTTAAAACTTGTTTTTGGTATTTTCAAGTGGCAAAGAAAAGTAAGGCAGATTTGGATTGAAAAGGGAGTGTTATGGTGGGTTCCTCTTGAAAATGAACTAGGCCATCATAGTTTGCAAAAATTAGGTAGAGTGTCGACTTTCGCACTAAGTTTTCAAAATCATAAACCCTAACAATTCGTATGGGTTTAGAGCGTCTTACGATGATCTCCTTCTAAATCCCCACACGACTTGTTAGGTCACGAATAACATGCAATGAATTCCATTCCATGAAATCCTTGAAGCGCTCTTAATGTGTGAACGGAAATCGTAAAGTGACAAAATCAACTCCATGCATGTTGACTCTAAAACCAAGCACAACTAGGATGATAGAAGAGAACAACAAGACTTCATTGAATAAGCAAAATGAACTCCATTTCACTTTGTCAATCACAAAACAACTCAATACACAATAATCCAAGTTTGGCT
>JANTPZ010144735.1:0-12826 GCA_025593235.1 Vachellia pachyceras | reverse complement strand
TATAAACATATGCTTATATGTTGGTATATGCCAGTTAAAGAACCTCATTGCATGATTAAACATGGTTACGAAAGAAGTAGAAGTTAGGGTTTCATTTGGAAAAGTTTGGGAATTGGAAAACTTGAAATGTTGAAGTCAAGTCAACCAAACTCCTAACTTTGGGCTAATGAGAAACATAGCAAATGAACTCCAATTGAGATGAAATTTTACCGAAAAATAGTTCATATTTCAAGCTTTAAAACAAACCAAAGAACACTGAATTTGGAGTTTTTTACAGAAATTTATCAAGTTCCAAACTTTGAAGAAAATCACTGAAAAACCTGGGAAAATAGAAAAATGACCAAATGAACAGTACTTTTTCACGAATTAAACTGTATCATTTGGGCAAGTAAATGACTCAATGAGTATTTTTTCCTTATAAAGGAACTTACAGGCTTCGAATAGAAATTGGAAGCACTCAATTTCAATTTTTCTATAATTAGTTATGAATTTTCAAAGTTGGTCCAAAATGCAGTGAATAGTAACTTTCAAAAACTTGAAAGTTTTCAAATTGAAACTTTTGGACCCTTTGATCATAATGAGGCTTCCTTTTGATTCTAATTCACTTTATAATGAGGTTAAAGGTTAAGTTTAGGAGTGTCACATAGTTTGGTATCAGAGCAAAGGTTCGGGAAATTGTTTGAATAATTGTGCTTTGTTAGTTGATAAATGTTTCACTTTTATTCAATATACCTATGAGATGGATATGTCCTTAGCTTGATATTGTCCTATACTTTAGTTATCTCTTGCGGATACATGTTAAATAGCTATGCCTTATGTTCAATGTTATATGAATGAATGTGGTTAGCTAGTTATGACGAAGAAAAGCGAAGAAGTTAATCAGCCCGAACATTATTAAATCGATAGTTTTTATTCGGAAGCGACGGTAAACAAAGAGGATCTTGAAGAAGAAGATCCGGAGATTGAAACCTACTTTGATAAGGATGGTAATCAAGTGAAGGCTATACCGGCAAAACCAATTACAATGTATAATCCGCAAGATGATGAACTCAGGCCTGCTATACTAGGCAAGAGGCTTGCAAAGAAAAGGCTGCGTCCTGATGAATGGATCAAGCAACTGTTAGAAGAGCCATTCATGAGGGAATTTGGAGAAGTAACATTTCCAGAAGAGGAACAAGCTAAGAAGAAGGAACATTCAGAGTCCGGTTCCAGTGTGGTCGAATCCTTTCAAGACCCAAATGAGGTGCTGGAGGTAAAGAAAGAGCCAGTGCATCGCAGAAGCAACCTCAATTTATGGGCAGAGATTGGAGAGTCTGTATAGATCCAACCATACATAAAGGCCCTGTGTGTGAAAGGATTGCTTCTTTAGAACGTATATTAGAGGCAAACACCCATGGACTTCGAGAGCACACAACTTTACAGGGACGAAGATTTCATTTAGATTTCAAGAGCTAGAGAGGCGTACGAGCTGGATCAAATTGCTTCAGATTCAGCAAGTGATTCGGAATGGTCATGGGCTATGTTAGCAACCATTCCTGATGATAGGCTGAGGCAGTAAGCTGGTCTAGAAATTATAGAGTTCCCTATTCCCGCTTTCCGTATATGTTTGGGAAAACTAGAAGCTCTTATTTATGAAGTATTTCCAGATGACTAGACGTTAGAAATATGATGCTAGAACTTTTTGTACCTCCAGTAAAACTTTAAGTTTAGTAGAACACATATGTATAAAGAAGCATATAATGCTATGTATATGAGTATAATGTTTTGATATTATTTTGACGAGCATGCCATTTAAATTGCGATATTAATGCAGTGTTCATTTTTAATTAAAGTATTAAAAAGATCAAAATGGTGAGAACTTGCAGAACTGGAAATAGAGATAATCAGCAGGGTCAACAAGGTGACCCAATGCAAGAAATTCTGCGACGATTAAATGAACAGCAGCAAGTAATGGAAGAGTTAAGAAGGACACAAGCTCGTCAAGAGCAAGACAGAGTTCGCCAAGAGTGAGAGAGAGAAGCTACCATAGAAGCAGCGGTAGCAGCAATCTTAGCTGCTCAAAATCAGAATCAAAATGCTCAGCCTCCTCGGCAACCAGAACCCCAGCCTCCTCTGCAGCAGGAGCTTGAACCAATTCCTGAGCCTTTTCCAATTAGAGTGGTGAGGCCAGAGGAGAGAGATGATGTTCAACAATGGGTGGCCAAATTTTGCAAACATAATCCGCCTACGTTTGAAGGATCTCTAAATGTTCAAGCTGCAGAGAGTTGGATAATGCGACTTGAGAAAATCTTCAAAGTGATGAATTGCCCGTCTGAGATAAAGGCACAGTTGGCCATTTATAAGCTAGAACAAGAAGCAGACAGATGGTGGAGCAATACGAAACTTATCCTGCAATCAAGGGATACTTTCGTTACTTGGGAGATTTTTCTGGATCAATTCAACTAGAAATACTTCCCTAAGTCAATTCAAGATGAGAAAGAAGCTGAGTTTCTCGTCCTGAGATAAGGGGATAGAGAAACATTCGATGATTATCTTGCAAGATACTTGCAGATGTCCCGATATTCAACTTATCTTCAGAAAACCCACGATGAGGAATGGAATACGGAAAGGATGCTTCGAGGACTGAAGCCAACACTTAGAGAGAAAGTTGCTCCGATGAGAATTACTGCCTTTAATACTGCAGTTGAAGTTTGTAGAGTTACAGAAAGTAGCTAGAATCATCATTCAATGGCTAAAGCTTCAACTTCAATGGAAAGGCCAGGAGTAAGCAGTTCCTCAGGCATGAAAAGAGGAAGAAAGCCTCCTTATAGGAGAGGATTCAAGAAGCAGGCAAAGAAAGGAACTTTCCAGCGTAGTCATCCTATGAAGCCCTGCAACTTGTGCGGCAAGAATCACGGTGATAGACCTCGCTTAGAAGGTCAGAATGTCTACTATACTTGTGGTAAACCTGGACACTTTGCTAGAGACTGCAAGCAAGTGACTGAGGGGTCCAGACCGTAGAGCTTGGGTAGAGTTTTTGTGATGAATCAAGAAGAGGCTCGTAAGTTATCATAATGGATAGACAAAGTTGAGATATTGAAAGAGTTTGAACCTCATTTTCTAAACGTGTGGATTTATGCTGAAAAATGATGGAAGTCACTAATTGGGATGTACACCAGCAATGCTTCACTTTAAAAATCTAATGAAGGTATCATGTTAAACATTGATGTTCACATGTTGAGAGTTCCCAGGAGCAGAAGTCATGTGGTAAAAATGACTTTGCTATTTATCTTGACATGCAAGAACATTCAAGTCACGGACTTGAGTGAAATACTCATATTACTCAGAAAAGGATAATCAATTATCTATGTATTGAGCAAAGAGAATATTTGAATATTGAGGCACAGACTCATTGTCCAAATGGCTTGAGTTTACCCCACTTAGATAATTGAATTCAAATCATTGATTCATAATGGGTAACAATTAGATGATACCAAGAATGATATTTTGCAAAATTCAATGGCAATTTGTAAAAGAGTTTAAACTAGAAAATGTGCCATTGATGATTTTAAATGCAATGCTCAGAGATAGAGGAATAGAATCAAAATGATACATTTGCAGCTTGAAAGAACGTATGCTCTGAATGATGAAAGCAATTTTAATAAGCATAGGGACCATTTGAAAAGCAAGTTTCCTTAACCCAATGAACTTATGCACATAAGTCTAGTCAGAGAAAATAGGCATGATCAATATTTATAAATTGATGATTCATGAATGAGATCATGTTTTCCAAGAATGATCATGTCATGTTTTCAAAATTTTTAGATGTTCTTTCATATCATAATGGATAGACAAAGTTGAGATATTGAAAGAGTTTGAACCTCATTTTCTAAACGTGTGGATTTATGCTAAAAAATGATGGAAGTCACTAATTGGGATGTACACCAGCAATGCTTCACTTTAAAAATCTAATGAAGGTATCACGTTAAACATTGATGTTCACATGTTGAGAGTTTCCCAGGAGCAGAAGTCATGTGGTAAAAATGACTTTGCTATTTATCTTGACATGCAAGAACATTCAAGTCACGGACTTGAGTGAAATACTCATATTACTCAGAAAAGGATAATCAATCATCTATGTATTGAGCAAAGAGAATATATGAATATTGAGGCACAGACTCATTGTCCAAATGGCTTGAGTTCACACAAGTCAATATGACTCTAATGAATTCATCTCTTTTCTAGAAAGCACATTGAGAGTCACTGGGGGAAAACTCAATTGAATAACTTGAAGCATTTCTGACATATAAGATATGTTGACTTCCAAGTTTGAAAAATGATATTTGAATGTAATCAAAATATAAATATATTTTAAAACTTGTGTATGCAGTGCCAAAACATGAATTTGAATTGTGCATTTGAAATTACAAGATAGTAAAAAGATTATGCACAATTTTCACTTTCAATCCAATTAGCAATCTGAGAAATATTTTCAAAAACATAAGAAATGGATTGCTATTGGAATGCAACAAGAATCATATGTTCATTACCCAAATGAATAGATAATTTGAAATACAAACTCAGGTAGATATTATGTATTACCATATCTGCTCTTCCTTGTCATGTCTTGCTTGATTTTGGTTGATCAAAGTTGATTTCCTTCCTTTGCACACTCATCACCAAAAGTCAAGCTTTAACATTTAGCTTCAACAAGGTATAGGCTGATTTTCATGCAGTCATAGCCTTGAAAAGCTTTTTCTCATCCTACAAAATCGTATCAATAGTTTTCTTATGTTGGTATCCAATTTCACTTGGATCCATTCATGATTAGATTGTAGGAATCATAATAAACTATCATGCTCTATCAATTTTCATTTTAAAGAATTGAGGGAAATGAATCATGACTTTATGCATAGAAAAACATTTCAATTTCAATTCATCATGTATGCACAAAGATAAAATGATGAACTGTTGAACATGAAATCCTTGGAACAAGTCTTGGATCAAACATGAAGCTTTTCATGCAATAAATTCTTTTCAAAGATAGAGATGGACTTAAAGCTCATGGATGGCTTTTAGATATTCATTAAAGGATAAGACTCAGGAGTTTAAGTAGATAATAGCATATAAAAGATTACCATGCGTGAAAGACTCCACAGAGTTCGCGAAGCATTTCTGGTTTCTTAAAAGAAATTAACTTTCAATTTTTGAAAACATATTGAATGCAAGTAGAGAGCAAGGGTGTTTTCCAAAACATGTGTATGCATCAAAAAAAGATAATTTTGATGAATTGGAAATCATAAAATAATTTTCGAGTACAACACTTCAATCATTGAAAAAAAACTATGCACAATTTTTCTTTCAGGTAGCAGTCTAAAAACAATTTAAGAACCAAGAAAATGATTGCTATAGATAGCTATAAGGATCAAGCATCTATCACCAAAATAAGATTTTCAAATAAAGATAGCACAAGATAAGGATTAGATATCACCGTATTTCCTCTTATCTCATTGCTGGCTTGCTTGGTTAAGATAGATCAATGTAGGTGCCTCCTTTTTTTTTAATCACAAAGTTCATTCTTCACTTGTCCAGCTTCCTCTTAGGTACATGGAGGATTGGCCTTTTTTTCACCCACTGCATCTTTCTAATGCACTTTGTATTTGGAAAAATTTCTTTGAGTGCATGCAACTCTTTCTCTCTCTCATATTGTGTAGAATTCAAGAGCCTTTTCTTTGTTAGTGCAGGATAAGAACAAGAGGGGGGTGAATTGGTCCCTTTAAAAAATTTAAAAACTTAAAATACAAAAGTAAGAACAATGTCACCGAGAGATAAAAGGAAAGATGAATACGAGGATTTATCCTGGTTCGGTCCGTCTAACCTACGTCTAGTCCTCAGAGCACCTCTGAGCTTTGTAATCCACTAATCAATAACAAACCAGGCGTACTGGCCATTACAAAGGATATTCACACTCCCCCTTACAATGCGTAATGAAACAGAGTCTCACACTCTCTGTTTTCTGATCAATTCTCAACCCAATAAATTCAAGGTCCCAACCTTGAATAACTCACTAGTTTAAAGCAAGAAATAGCTGAATGAAACTCTCTTAAAGAGTGAATAGCTAAAAATGAAGCTCAGATGAAATACAAATGATTCACAGAGAAAGAAGCTGAGTGCTTTGAATGCTCGTAAAATTGTTCTCTCTTTTTGCAATGAATGCTTCGGGCTTTTATAGTTGAGAGGTAATGAAGTTTCCGTTAGAGACATTTAAGTGTCCGTTACTCTCATTCACCAACCCTTCGTCTTCGCCATTAATGCTGTATTAAATGCTTCTAGGAATGTATGCGACGACGGCTAAATCATGCGATTTGTCTGTTAGGAGGTAAGGACAGCTTTTTCTCTTTCTATGATCCTGGGTTTCTGCATTTATGAAGGCAGGTGAGATTCAAACGTTGTTAGTAACAAATAAGGAAAGTTGCAGAGCAGGTAAAAAGCTGTTAGAGAGAGAAAATAGCCGTTGGAAAACAATGCTCAAGTGTTAATATAAAGTGCTCGAGTGTTTGCTAAGAAATTTGAATTTTGTAAAACAATACTCGAGTGCTTTATGTCAGTACTCGAGTTTTACAAACACTTTTGAAAATGCTCGAGTGTTATATGAGAGAGTGTTTTGAATTATAGGGTAAATACTCGAGTGTTGCATTTCTTGTACTCGAGTGTTGGAGAATACTTTCAGCTTTTACTCGAGTGTTCAGAGACAAACTTAAAGTGAAGTTATTTGAAATGTCACAATACTCGAGTGTTGAAAACATAATACTCGAGTGTTGTCACTTTTCTGCCTTTACTCGAGTGTTAGGATGAAAGTGTTGTGATTTTGAGGAAATGAAACTCGATACTCAAGTATTCAAAAATCAATACTCGAGTGTTGTCAACACTTTCACTTAATACTCGAGTGTTGTGCTTGAAGTGTTGTCTTTCATTTGAAAACTTTGCCCGATACTCGAGTGTTGAGAACTAGCACTTGAGTGTTGGCAACACTTCCTCCACAACACGAGTGTTATACTTCAAGTTCAAGTATTTTGACTCAATACTCGAGTATTCAAACCCGATACTCGAGTGTTGTCAATACTTCCATCTATAAATCGAGTATTCTGCTTCAAGTGTTGAGTATTCTTTTGAAAAATACAAAACCCGATACTCGAGTGTTGTCAATACTTCAACACTAATACTCGAGTTTCACATGAAAGTACTCTGTTACAACATATTTTATCACCAATACTCGAGTGTTCTAAATCATTACTCGAGTGTTTGTAACACTTTCTCTTAACACTCGAGTTTTCATTCAAAGTGTTGATTTCCAAAAACATTTTAACTTACAATACTCGAGTGTTACAGCTCAGAACTCGAGTGTTACCAACACTTTCAACAAGAACTCAAGTGTTGTCTGAAAGTATTGATTTTTACTTCATGAAAATGCTTGATACTCGAGTGTTAAAGCATAGTGCTCGAGTATCCTCAATACTTTCACACAGAACTCGAGTGTTTCATCAAGAACACTTAATCATCAACAATTTAAGCTTGAAATCATTTTGTTATCATCAAAATAAGGTATCAACATTCTTTTCATGTGAGAGATCCTTTTATTTTGTTCACCTCAAGATAGTTGAATGGTACTTTTACGGTAGTCCATTCTTGAAATTGAACATGTAAACATTCACTGCCTTCGTTGCTTCTTATGATTATGCAATGGATGATCCAAGCATTCTCTTTTTGATGTAGGCTCTGTGATTCTCCTTTTTCATACATGAGAAGCTTTTTGATTCTTTATCTTCTTGGTACCTTTATGTCCATATCGTATAGAATCAATCTGCACAAATGAGCACTAGATGGACATTTTGGTACCCACATATAACTGGGTCCTTGAATGTTAGCGTTGGACCTTACTTATCCTCATTACTCCAAAATTATTTATTTCTCACAATAGAAATTTTTAGTCCAAAAATTTAGAGAAAAATATGGAAAGTCCAATGAACTTTATAGTATTTAATAAAATTATCCAGTGTACAATTAAGGCGATTTTCCCGAAAATTGGGAAAAAGACCCGAAAATCCCTGAAATATAATTATTTCAAAAATTAATTTTGAAATATCTAGAGGGAATTTTGGAAAAAGGAAAAGGTCTAGAGGATCAGTGAAAAATATAGTATTTTTCAAGGCTCTAAAAGAATTTGCTCTCTGATTGTACGTTTTCAAGGATTTTAGACAGGATAAATTAATCTTGTGAAATTTGAGAAAAGCAAATTGTATTTTGGGGATAATAATTTTGTTATATTCAAGATGGAATTATGGAGATTAAATGAGAAAGAAAATATCTCCATAAAAGTAGAAAAAGATTTACCGGAATAAAGTTAAGTTTACCGGTAAAAAGTGTAATCGGTAAAAGTAACCGAAGGGGATCCAATTTGGTTAAAGTAACCAAATGGTAATCAAATTTTTACTGCCATCATGACAGCTTTTTGAGGGAGATTATGAGCTTGCCAAGTGTCCCATATGTGGCTCCATAATAGCCTTTAGATCTCCTTTAAGTTGCAAGGCTTAATCTAAACCCTCCATTCCATTAATCCATTAAAGGGGCATTATTAAAACAGAAAATTCATCTCTTCCTTCAGCCATTTCATGATCAGACCAGCAGCCCCAAGAGAAGAGAAAAGTGACGCCATTGTTCAAGGAGGAAGAAGAGAAAAATTGAAGAGAAACTCAAGGTAAGTAAGAGAAATGTAATATCCACCCTTTTCTGTAAACCGACATAGAGGCCAAATCGATAGTTATAAGATAAGACAAAGCCCAGAAATAAAAGTACAAAAAGAAGAGATGTCAGTGGATTAAAAAGACCCTGGTCAGATTAGTCATACGGCTTTGAGATTTCTAAGAATATAAGCTAGGGACATAAATGTTCTTAAGTATAAAGACTAAGGGCAGTATGGTCATTGGATAAAAATGGCTAAACCAGTAGTCCAAAGTCAAGTTAGAGGCCACGGATAGAAAGTACAGAAAAAGTTGACGCTGTTAGGCTGGAAGTCGCAGAATCAAATTTGGTCCGTGGATGGAAGTCGGTAAGAACTTTAAAGTTAAGCGTGCTCACCCTGGAGAAATTTTAGGATGGGTGACCTCCTGGGAAGTTGCCTCAAGAATCAGAAACCAATAAATCAAGGGCCAAAAGGTTAAGGGCAAAATGGGAAATTATGAAAAGAAAGACTATGAAAGGGCATTTTGGTCATTAAGAGAAAGTGTGAGGGCATTTTGGTCATTTGACAAAGTCAAAGTTAAAGTCAAAGTCAAAGAGTCAAACAGTTGACCAAAAATCAGAAAAATCCACAGATGCCCAAAAGATAGAGCAGAACTTACTGATTACCAGAGATTCAACCGATCGTTGAAATTCGGTCTGGATGATGAATTATGGAATTTTAAAGATTTGATGATTGAAAATATTTCTTTAAGGTATCAGGAGTTCTCTAAGACTAGAAACTAGAGTCTAGAAAGATTCAGTGAATTCTATAGTATTTTACAAAATTATTGCCCAAAGTACGATTAAGGCGATTTTCCAGAAAATGAGAAAAAAGGCCCGAAAAATCCCCAAAAATATAATTTATTGCAAAAATTAATTTGGGACATTTAGAAGGTATTTTGGGGAAAAGAGAAGGGCTAAAATATCAATGAAAAATGAAGAAAATTATAAGGCCCTAAAAATGCTTTATTATAAAACTGCTCGTTTTCAGGAGTTTTCGGCAGGATAAAATAATCCTGTTAATTTTGGATGGATTAAGGGATAAATTGATGATGATGATTTTAAAATGTTCAAGAGGGAATTATGGAGATTAAATGAGGAAGGAAACATCTCCAGAAAAGTAGAAAAAGATTTATTGAAATTAAGTTACTCTTACCAATGGAAGTTGTAATCGGTAGAAGTAACCGAATGGTAACCGGTTTGGTTAATGTAACCAAGGTCCCCAAACAGATTTTTATTCCCCATGTGCAGCCCATTATAACACCTTTATGAAATCCAATTAGAAGATAGCAAGTGGTGGAAATGTGGATGAATCTTAGCCATTAGATTAAACTTACAAGTTAAGGATCAATCTCAACCATCCACCTAATCTTCACATGCTTTAAAGCCCTTAGGATCAGATTTTTGCTCCATTTTCCAGCCCAAATTTCGTGCACAACCAGACCTGAAAAGAGAAGAGAAGAGGCAGCCATGGATGAAGAGAAAAAGCTCCAAAAATCCAAGGTAAAGTTGAGTTATGATGAAATATTTCATATATTTATACTCCTTGGAACTTTCTCTTCACTTCTATCGGTTTAGTTTTTGGATTTGTGCTGGATTTTTGCTGCTGAAAGGTTAGGGTTCTTGTGGAAAAAATGAGAAAGAGAGGGATTTAGAGGAAATAATTGGTTGCAAAACACTCCTTGCATGTTTAGGAGAAGATTGATGTATATATTGCTTGGGTTTGATGTTGTATGAATTTTTGGAATCTCAAAACCTAAGGGGAGATGCTGCCCAATTTTATATTTGATGAGGAAGAGTTGTTTTTGAGCTAAACAATCCATGAGAAATGTTTTGGAATCAAGAATATGTTGTTATACATGATGAAAGTTTGAAAAATCATGCTTTGGAACTTGTGTGTATGATTTCGGTCTGACCTGGAATTTGGAGAAGGAATGTTGTTTTGATGATTTTGATGCTTCCAATGGGTTTAAAATGAGTTTTTGTGTAGGCTAGAAGTAACCCCAAGTTTATGGAAGCATTAGAAAATCATAGAGACAAGTTTGATGTCTTAAGGCTTATGCAATTCAAGAGATAGTTTAAGAGAGGTTTACAATGATTTTTGTCTTGGTAATGGCATATGTTTAATGGCCATTATATTGATAATTGTGTAGGCTAAAATTTGGTGCAAGAGGGTGATTTTCAAAGTGAACAAGAGAGCATTCAAGATAAAGGGAAATTAAAGACAAAGAGGTAGCAAGACCTTCTAACCCTAAGCTTAATTGCTTTGAAAATGTGTATGAATTATGCATGACTTGTATTGAAAATTTGAGATGATTGAAAGTGTGAATATGTGCTTTTGTATGCTATGGCCATATGCATTTCATTGTTACATGTTGCACCTCTATGCATTCACACTTATATTGAAAGTTATCATGCAATTTTATAATATGTGTGTTAGAAAGTTTTGCTACTGGGATTTCCAAAAATCTCATCCTCCCCCACAAACCATTTTTAGGTGGAAGTACACTCAAGGGTAAGAAGAAAGTGGTTGATTCATGAAGCAAAGTTCAATGTGCATATTATGGATTTTATTATGAAATTATGTTATTATGTTTGAGGTTTGTAATGTAATGAAACTTGTTGATGTACCCTGGACTTATGATAATTAGTGAATGCTTTAAGAGTACCTAATTACATAGGTTATTATGATTAAGAAAAGTTTAGAAATCATTAAGTTGAGTGAGAAGTTGATTAAACCTTCAACTTTGGCGTAACGTGAAATAGAGTAAACGGATTCCAAATGTTCTAAAATTTTATGGAAAAATAGATCGCATTTCAAGGTTTATAATGAGCCAAAGATCTCTGTAATTGGAATTTTGTACAGAAAGTTATGACTGTCCAAAGTTGACGAAAAATCACAGAAAATCCTAGGAAAATGAAAAATTACCATATGAACATTACATTTTCACGAAAGAATTTGTACCAGTTACTGTTCAAATTAGTATTTTTCCCTCATAAAGGAATTTGCAAGCTTCAAATAGAAGTTCGAACCACTCGATTTCGAGTTTTCTAGAATTAGTTATGAATTTTCAAAGTTGGCCTGAAAAACTGTGAATAGTAACTTTCTTAAAAATGAAAGTTTTCAAGTTAGTCCCTTTTAACAATTTGAGTTACTTGAGGCCATAATTTGGTTCCAACTCATCATAATGGAAGCTAAGAGGGTCAAGTAAGAGGTGTTACAAGAAACACCTTGTGATATATATCAATCTCTTCCTTGCAACTTCCTCTTCCTCTTCCATGGATCAAAAATCTGATTGGCCTTTCTTTTTCAAGTTTTAAAACCTAGGGTTCTTGAGAGAAAAGTGAGAAAGAGAGGGATTTAAAGCCAATTGTTGGTTGCAAATGCTTCCTCTTGTTGAAAGAAGCATGCTGATGATAATATTGATGTTGTTTGAGTCTTGTTGTGACTTTTGTAAATTTTGGAAAATCATGAGAATATGGGGAGGTGCTGTGCAATTTTCCATTTGATATGGAAGAGTTAGAATCATGTTTTCCCATGCATGAATGAGGGTTTGGAAACATGAAACAAGTGATAGAATGGTTAGAAGTTGAAAATTTCATGTTGAGGAATTTTGGGCATAATTTCGGCCAGATCTGGAACAGCATGAAGATGAATTGTTTTGATGATTTTGATGATTCCAATGGATCCAAACTGAGTTTTTGTGTAGGGTATAAGTGGTCCCAAGTTTATGGAATCATTAGAAAAAGTTAGAGATAAGTTTGAGTCTCTAGGGTTTAATGAAATCAAGAGAATCGTTAAGGGAAATTTTGTATTGTTCTTGCATTGGAAATGGCTCATGTTTAATGGCCATTATGTTCTCCATTATGTAGGAAAGAGTTTTGTTCAAGAGAGTGATTTTTAAAGTGACCAAGACAAGTTACAGAATCAAGAACAAGTTAAGGAAAAGTAAAGCTTAAAGGTAGCAAATATTTCTAACTTTACTTAATATGTTGTGAAATTATTCTAAAGATGTGCATGACTTTATGACATTGTTGAATGTGTTTATGAGTAACATTATGCTATGGC
>JANTPZ010144733.1:0-13716 GCA_025593235.1 Vachellia pachyceras | reverse complement strand
AGGAGTGTTTTGCAACCACTTATTTCATCTAAATCCCTCTCTTTCTCATTTTTCCTCTCATGAACCCTAACTTTCCAGCCACCAAAAGAGAGCAAAAATCAAAAATCTAAACCGATAGAAAGGTAGAGGAAGTTGAGAGGAAGAGATTGATGTATAGGTTTGGTTGGTAAGCTCTCTTACCTTGGATTTTTAAAGAGCTTGTTCTTCCTTCTCTTGAGCTCCAAAAATGGAGTCTTCCTTGCTCCAAAATCTGCCCACAAAGTCGGCCAAATGGTGGTGGGAATGAAGGAGAATTTAGGTTTTAATAATTCTCTTGAAATAACATGGAAGGCCAAGATGAAATCTTCTCTCATAAGCTTCATCCAAGGGTTGAAATTGCTCCCACATGCATAACACCTTCTTGCTTCTCATTGGGCCTTCAAAAGTGTATTATGATGGTTGCACATGGGTGGAGAAATCTAGTTATGGTTTGGTTACATTAACGAAACCGAATTCCATTCGGTTACTTCTACCGATTACAACTTTCACTGGTAAAAGTAACTTAATTCCAATAAATCTTTTTCTACTTTTCTGGAGATGTTTTCTTCCTCATTTAATCTTCATAATTTCCTCTTGAATATATTAAAATCATCATCCTCAAATTATCCCTTAATCCATCCAAAATTAACAGGATTATTTTCTCCTGCCAAAAACTTCTGAAAACGAGCATTTTTAGGGAAAATACCTTCTAATTGAGGATTAAAATCATTTTTAGGGCCTTATAATTTTCTATATTTTTTATTGATATTCTAGCCCTTCATATTTCCCCAAAATACCTTCTAATTTGTCCCAAATTAATTCTTGTAATAAATTGTATTTTTAGGGATTTTCGGGCCTTTTTCCTCATTTTCGGAAAATCGGCTTAATCGTACTTTGGGCAATAATTTTGTAAAATACTATAAAATTCACTGAACTTTTCTAGACTCTGGTTTTTGGTCTTAGAGAACTCCTAATACCTTAAAGAAATATTTTCAATCATCAAATCTTTAAAATTCCATAATTCCTCATCCAAACCGAATTTCAACAATCGGTTGAATCTCTAGTAATCAGTGAGTTCTGCTCTATCTTTTGGGCATCTGTGAATTTTTCTGATTTTTGGTCAACTGCTTGACCCTTTGACTTTGACTTTGTCAAATGACCAAAATGCCCTTACACTTTCTCTTAATGACCAAAATGCCCTTTCATAGTTTAGCTTTTCATAAATTCCCATTTTGCCCATGACCTTTTGGCAATTGATCTTTTGGTTTCTGATTCTTTGGGCAAATTCCCAGGGGGTCACCCATCCTAAAAATTTCTCCAGGGCGAGCACGTTTAACGTTAAAGTTCCTACCGATTTTCATCCATCAGGCCAAATCTGATTCTGCGACTTACGGCCCAACAGCATCAACTTTTTCTGTACTTTCTATTTGTTAGATATGATTAGTTTTGATGATGTCAAATAAGAGCAAAAAGTTTTCACAATACATATTTACCATGCATAATGATTTTACAATGCATATTGGTTAATCAATATTTGTGCATTCCTTTAATTGGAGGATGATGGCCTTAGAACTAATTTGACCTGGGTCTTTTTAGTCCATTGACATCTCTTCTTTTTGTAATTTTATTTCTGGGCCTTGTCTTATCTTATAACTATCGATTTGGCCTCTATGTCGGCTTACAAAAAGGTGGATATTACAGTTTCCATGTAATTCCAGGAGAGTTAAATGTGTAATCCCTTTAACACTAATCGTTTACAAAAAAAATTTTGTGCACGTTATTGTGAAAACAGTTGAATTTTGAATAAAGAACGTGATTTAATGAATCCTAATTAAAAACTGAGTCAGAGTAGATATTTCCATGCAATTCTAAGAGAGTTAAATGTTTAATTCCTTTAACACTAATCCTTTGTAAAAAATTAGGTGCACGTTATTGCGAAACATTTGAATTGTAAAAAAAGAACATGATTTAACGAATCCTAATTAAAAAATGATTGACAGTTGATGTTTCCATGTAATTCCAGGAGAGTTAAATGTTTAATTCCTTTAACACTAACGGTTTAAAAAAAAAAGTATGTGCACGTTATTGCGAAAACATTTGAATTTTGAAAAAAGAACATGATTTAACGATTCCTAATCGAAAACTGAGTCAGAGTGGATGTTTCCATGCAATTCTAAGAGAGTTAAATGTTTAATTCCTTTAACATTGATTGTTTACAAAAAAAAGTATGTGCACGTTATTGCGAAAACAGTTGAATTTTGAAAAAATAACATGATTTAACGAATCCTAATTGAAAACTGAGTCAGAGTGGATGTTTTCACGCAATTCTAAGAGAGTTAAATGTTTAATTCCTTTAACACTAATCCTTTCTAATAAACTATGTGCACGTTATTGCGAAAACAGTTGAATTTTGAAAAAAGAACATGATTTAACGAATCCTAATTAAAAACTGAGTCAGAGTGGATGTTTCCATGCAATTCCAAGAGAGTTATGTAACACCTCTTATTTATCCCTCTTAGCTTCTATTATAATACTTTGGAACCCAATTCGTGGCCTCAAATAACTTAAATTGTTAAAAGGGACTAAATTGAAAACTTTCATTTTTAAGAAAGTTACTATTCACAGTTTTTAAGGCCAACTTTGAAATTTCATAACTAATTCTAGAAAAATCGAAACTGAGTGGTTCCAACTTCTAATTGAAGCTTACAAATTTCTTTATGAGGGAAAAATACTCATTTGAACTGTAACTCATCCAATTGGTACAGATTCTTTCGTGAAAGTGTACTATTCATATGGTAATTTTTCATTTTCCCAGGATTTTCTGTGATTTTTCGTCAACTTTGGACAATCATAACTTTGTGTACAAAATTTCAATTCCAGAGATCTTTAGCTCATTAGAAACCTTGCAATGCAAACTATTTTTCCATAAAACTTCAGAACATTTGGAATCCATTTACTCTGTTTCACGTTACACCAAAGTTGAAGGTTTAGTCAGCTTCTCACTTAACACTTTAGCCAAATTTTCAACTTCTTAACTTCATACTTCAACTTAATGATTTCTAAAATTTTCTTAATCAAAATAACCTATGTAATTAGGTACTCTTAAAGCATTCACTAATTATCACAAGTCCAGGATACATCAACAAGTTTCATTACATTACAAACCTCAAACATAATAACATAATTTCATAATAAAATCCAGAACATGCACATTGAACTTTGCATCATGAATCAACCACTTTCTTCTTACCCTTGAGTGTGCTTCCACCTAAAAATGGTTAGTGGGGGAGGGTGAGATTTTTGGAAATCCCAGTAGCAAAACTTTATAACACACATTATAAAATTGCATGACAACCTTCAATATAAGTGTGAATTCATAAAAGTGCAACATATAACAATGAAATGCATATGACCATAGCAAACAAAAGCACATATTCACACTTTCAATCACCACAAGTTTTCAACACAAGTCATGCATAATTCATACATATTTTCAAAGCAATTAAGCTTAAGGTTAGAAGGTCTTGCTACCTTGTGTCTTTAATTTCCCTTTTATCTTGAATGCTCTCTTGTTCACTTCGAAAATCAGTCCCTTGTACCAAACTTTAGCCTACACAATTATCAATATAATGGCCATTAAAAATATGCCATTACCGAGACAAAAATCATTGTAAACCTCTCTGAAACTATCTCTTGAATTGCATAGGCCTTAAGACATCAAACTTATCTTTATGATTTTCTAATGCTTCCATAAACTTGGGGTTACCTTTACCCTACACAAAAACTCATTTTAAACCCATTGGAAGCATCAAAATCATCAAAACGACATTCCTTCCCCCCTGAACCAGTCATGGCCGAGAGGTTTCCCCAAAATCCTTAACATGAACTTTTCAACTTTCAACACCAATAACACTTGATTCTTGTTTCCAAAATCATATTCAAGCATGGTATAACTTGTTTTTAGCTCTCCTATATCAAATTGAAAATTGGGCAGCATCTCCCCTTAGGGTTTGAGATTTCAAAAATTCATACAAACATCAAACCCAAGCAATATATACATCAATCTTCTCCTTATCAAGCAAGGAGTGTTTTGCAACCACTTATTTCATCTAAATCCCTCTCTTTCTTATTTTTCCTCTCATTAACCCTAACTTTCCACCCACCAAAAAAGAACCAAAATCAAATCTAAACCAATAGAAAGGTAGAGGAAGTTGAGAGGAAGAGATTGATGTATATATAGTATGAGTTGTAACTCCCTTACCTTGTGATTTCAAGAGCACCTCTTCTTCTTCCTTGGAGCCAAAAATGGCGTCTTCCACTCTCTCTTTTCTGCTCACCAAAGTCGGTTTTGAGGGGTGGAAGAGAAGAGAAAATCATATTTATAAAATGTGTAAAAAGGAATGGAAGGATGAGATGGAATCTTGAAATCACGGGCTAAGATTTAACCCACATGTGCAACATTTACTTTACTCTAATTGTCCACTTGAAATCTCATCATTATGGCTGCACATGGGTGAAAAAAATCTGCTTGGGGGTTTGGTTACTCTAACCAAACCAAACTCCCTTCGGTTACTTCTACCAATTACAACTTCCACAGTTAAGAGTAACTTAGTTTCAATAAATCTTATTCTACTTTTCTGGAGATGTTTCCTTCCTCATTTAATCTCCATAATTCCCTCTTGAATATATTAAAATCATCATCCTCAAATTAACCCTTAATCCATCCAAAATTAACAGGATTATTTTATCCTGCCGAAAACTCCTGAAAACGAGCAGTTTTATAATAAAGCATTTTTAGGGCCTTATAATTTTCTATATTTTTTATTGATATTTTAGCCCTTCTCTTTTCCCCAAAATACCTTCCAAATGTCCCAAATTAATTTTTGCAAGAAATTATATTTTTGGGGACTTTCGGGCCTTTTTCCTCATTTTCAGGGAAATCGCCTTAATTGTACTTTGGGCAATAATTTTGTAAAATACTATAGAATTTACTGAATCTTTCTAGACTCTGGTTTCTAGTCTTAGAGAACTCCTGATACCTTAAATAAATATCTTCAATCATCAAATATTTAAAATTCCATAATTCATCGTCCAGATCGAATTTCAACAATCGGTTGAATCTCTGGTGATCAGTGAGTTCTGCTCTATCTTTTGGGCATCTGTGGATTTTTCTGATTTTTGGTCAATTGTTTGACTCTTTGACTTTGACTTTTTCAAATGACCAAAATGCCCTCACACTTTCTCTTAATGACCAAAATGCCCTTTCACAGTCTAACTTTTCATAATTTCCCATTTTGCCCTTAACCTTTTGGCCCTTGATCTGTTGGTTTCTGACTCCTAGGGAAACTTCCCAGGAGGTTACCATTCTTAAAATTTCTCCAGGGTGAGCACGCTTAACTTTAAAGTTCTTATCGACTTCCATCCACCGGGCCAAATCTGATTCTGCGACTTCCGGCCCAATAGCATCAACTTTTCCGTACTTTCTATCCGTGGCCTCTAACTTGACTTTGGACTACTGGTTTAGCCATTTTTATCAAATGACCATACTGCCCTTGGTCTTTATACTTAATGACATTTATGTCCTTGGCTTATATTCTTAGAAATCTCAAAGCCTTAGGACTAATCTGACCAGGGTCTCTTCATTCCACAGACATCTCCTTTTTCTGTACTTTTATTTCTGGGCCTTGTCTTATCTTATAACTATCGATTTGGCCTCTCTGTCAACTTACAGAAGAGGGTGGATATTACATTTCTCCCCCCTTAAAATAAATTCCGTCCTCAAAATTTGCTCATCTGAGTCATTAACTCTAGGCTCTTAACTTCCATCTTTCTTTCTATTTCTCTACATACTTTCTCTAATGTAAGTCCTTGCCAGAATATTTTTATAATTTCCTACTGTAAAATCTTCCTTTTCATATAGGAAATAGGAAATTTCTGGCACCATCACTCAGGCTTGGGGGTAACACCAATCCATAACTATCCTTTCATCTTTAAACATTTTATACATCTCTTTAGCTAAGCTTATTTAGCCTTAAAGACCGACGTAATCTTTATTATCGAAGACATCCTCAAAGTATTTGATCTCCTATCTCAACTTTAACGGTTGTCTTCTTCTATTGGCATGAATTAATTACTCATTCGTAACATCTTTTCAGCTTTATATTCTAAGACATTATGTGACTGTCTCAGAATCA
This sequence comes from Vachellia pachyceras, assembly GCA_025593235.1. Taxonomy (NCBI): domain Eukaryota; kingdom Viridiplantae; phylum Streptophyta; class Magnoliopsida; order Fabales; family Fabaceae; genus Vachellia; species Vachellia pachyceras. The sequence continues at coordinate 7,504 of JANTPZ010144733.1, read as the reverse complement.
TGCCAACTTCTTTCTTTACTAGAGCTTCTTAATTTTCATTATTCAACCATTACTTTTGAAAAATAACATTTCTGAAGCAATATTATTTATTGCCTAAATTTCAATGGTCACTTTATCTAGTCAGCCTCATTCTTTGCTGACGTTTACTTTTTGCAATCATGCTTTTCTTTACTTTTAACTCACCCTTGAGTCTCTTCTTTCAATACATGGTGAGTTTGTATAATTTCTATGGTCCTTTATCTTTCTTCCTTTCTTAACTCATACTTATAACCTCATAGCAGGCTTTAGGAAGACATAATACTCCTTTGAGTCATCATATAACACACAATATATCGAAATTTCATAATTAACCCCTTACTTTATGTATTTTCCCATATTCCCTCACAGTAATCTTGCCTTACAGCATAGTGATCATCATCAACCAATTCCGCTTCACGTGGTCTAGGTGGATTTATAGTAAAAGAGGTTGTATCATCCAGGTTAAATGTTGAATCAACATCCTTTTGTTTCTTACTTTGAAGTATAGTCGACATTTTTTTATTTGCTGGGTCTGTGACATAAAACACTCGTCTGGTTTGACTTGCTAGAATGAATGGCTCATCTCCATAACCAACTCTTTCAAGATCAACTGAGGTAAATCCAAACTGTTGGTCGACCACAACGGCATTATTGTTAACCCACATACATTTGAGTAAAGGAAATTTGAACTTGTTGTATGTCATCTCCCAAATTTCTTCAATAACTCCATAGTAAGTCATAAATGCTAGTACAGGGTTCTTATCTTTGGAACTTGAAAAGTGCATGGCTTCAACTACAACCATCACCCCACTATTTTACACTATACTTTTGTCGTTTGAATCTTTGTGTAAAATGAATATCCATTTATGTCATATCCGCTCCAGGTGACCACCTCAAATGCAGGCCCCCATACTAACCATTTCATCATCTCAGAAGCATTAATGTCACGAGAAACTCTTTCCTTCAACCATCCTATGAATGTCTTATTATGTTCATTTGCTATTTGCATGCCATTCTTTTTAGGATACATATTCTTTAACACCTGTTTATGTTCATGGAAATAAGGTTGAATTTCATCCATATTATCCAAGATATATAGGTGTGCTTGCAACACTTCTTCACGAGGCATACTCTTCACTTTTAAACCCCGTGTTCCCTTGCTTGCGCCTTCTTCATGACATGACTATACATTCACCTCAGATAGATAATCATTGAAAAGCCTATAGCCTCCTCCACTACATATCTTTCCACAATGGATGCTTCAAGTCTATAAGGATTTTTTGAATAACCTTTTAAAACCTTCATGATATGCTCAAACGGATACATCCATCTTACGTAAACAGGACCTCACATCCGTATTTCTCTTGCTAAATGAACAACCAGATGGACCACTATATCAAAAAATGCTGGGGGAAAATGTATCTCTAGTTGGGAGAGAACAAATGTAATCTTCATTTTCTAATTCATCCAACTTTTCAACTTCTATCTCTTTGCTACATATAGCATTAAAAAAAACATAAAGCCTAGTTATGGTAGCTTGAATGTCATCCTTCATAATGCCTCTAATAGCCACTGGTAATAATTGCTGCATCAATACATGAGAATCGTGAGACTTCAATCCCATGAGCTTTTAAATAATCTAATGAAACAAGCCTTTTCACATTCAAAGAATACCTTTGTGCACCTTAATGGTATGCAAACACTCATAAAAACATTTTTCTTAGTTTTTGACAGTGTATGTGCTGCTGGCTCCATGTACGCCTTTTTACCATCATCTCTTAACTTTGGATGTAACTATTCTCTTATTCCCATTTCAACCAAGTCTAGTCTCGCACTGATCCCATCGTTAGTCTTTCCCGGTATGTGCAACAGCATCCCGACATGCATTACATCAATATTGTGCCTCATATCATGAGTACGCCAATATGGAAGATAAAAAAAATTGACCGCTTCTTCCATACACTCTTCTCGCTGGCACTTATATGATTCTTACCGAAGATGACGTTGACATTCTCTATCCGATGATACACTTCTTCTCCGGTTAATGCTTTTGAAGTCATTCCATTCTCCATAAAGCCATTAAAACTCTTTATTAACCTACGATAGGGGTGAAACCGAGGAAGAAACCTCCTATGACCAAGCTAGACATTTTTTCTACCATACTTAAATTGATAGAAATGTGTGTCTGATTCACATATCGGACATGCTTTATGCCCCTTGACACTGTTCCTAACAAGTTACCATACTCAGGAAAGTCATTTATTGTTGTGAAGATCATCGCATGTAACTTAAATGTCTCCTCGCTATATGCATCAAACACATCAACACCTTCCTTCCATAGCTTCTTTAAGTTTTCAATCAAAGGTGCTAAGTAAACATCGATATCATTCCCTGGCTGTTTCGAGCCAGAAATCATCATAGTAAGCATCATATAATTACTTTCATGCACAACTAGGGAGATAGGTTGTATATCACCATGAATACTGGCCACGCACTATGGTACTACTGAGTATCCCAAACGGATTGATCCCATCTGTACAAAGATCAAGCCGAATGTTTCTTGACTCACTACCAAATTGCGGAAACATTTCGTCAATTTTCTTCCATGTGGAGAGTCAGCTGGGTGTCGAAGATACCTTCCATTAGATATTCTCTTATCATAATGCCATCTCAGCTTCTGTGCTTTCATTGCATTGGCAAACAAATGCTTAAACCGTGGTACTATTGGAAGATAGCACAATACCTTCAAAGGTTGCCTTTTAGCTAGTTTATCACCACAATCACAAGCTTTCCTTACCTTGTATCATGCAGTTTTACATTTCGGACACTCGCTAAGATCTTCATACCCATTTCTGTGTAGTATACAGTCATTAGAACACGTATGTATCTTCTTGTACTCCATGTCCATCGTAGATAAGATTTTATTGGCTTCATACATACGATTTGGAAGTACATTATTCTCTGGAAGCATATCACCCAACAACTGTAGCAACGATGTGAAACTACTGTCGGTCCACCCACAAGATGCCTTCAAGTTCATCAAATGCAATGTACCTGTCAAGCATGTATGTTACTCCCAGGGTACAACGGTGTCTCTGCATCACTCCACATGCTTTCATATACAGGCGCTTGGGCAAAAGATTCTACCTCAACATCGTGAATCATTCTTTCCATTCTATCTTCATCTACTGCATCCACAGAATCGTGGGCTACATATGCATTTAGTTTTTCACCATGCCATATCCACTTTGTGTACTGGAGACTTATTCCCTCATAAATTAGGTGATCCATAATGCCATCAATATTTTGCCTAATCCCATTCATACACTTGACACAGGGGCAAAAATACATCCAATTTTTGCTAGTCGCATTTCTTTTAGCAAATTCAATAAACTCTTCCATACCATTCTCATATTCATCATTTGTTCGTAACGCATTCATCCAACTACGATCCATTTATTAAACCCTAAGATATTGTATACATTCAAATTTAAAAAGACAAATCATTAAGTTATGAGGATTTTCATATGAAATACAAAAACATGGTGGAAGGATATAAAACATAAAAAGATATCATTTAAAATGATAAACTTTGGAAAATTGATTTTTTTTTTTGCAAATTACGTAAATGGATATGAATCTTATTAAATACCACACACTTATATATAATTTATCTTAGCTACTTATGATAATTTTGAGGATAAAAACATTGATAAAAGTATTAGCTAATTTTAACAAATGTGATTTCATCTCCTTAAAAATATTATATCATAAAATTAGATTATAATTTAGTTAATAAATTCGTTAAATTACTTTAGCAAAATGATAAATCTGAGAACTAAAATGAAACAATTGAATTAAATAAAATAAATTGCAATTCTTTAAAAGAAATGGCCTTTTTAATCGTAGTTATTCGCATAATATGCAATAAATAATATTTTATAATAATAACTAAATTTTTTTCTTTTTTAATTATTCTAATAAATTAATTTTCTTTCATTTCAAAATAATATCTAGAACAAAATTGTCTTCAATATGAGGATAAATGTGTTTTGTATAAACTATAAATATTATCAAGGAACTCATTCATCAAATAAAGTGTTAAATACAATCAGAAAAACACTTAGCTTGCATGCACAATTTCTTGCATATATGCTCTTGTTTGTATATATCTATTCTTAGTTTCACAATTTCTTGCATGCAACACGCTACTTTCTATTCTCAGTTTCACAGTTTCTTGCATGCAACACCTACTTTCTATCCTCGGTTTCACAAATTATTGCATGCAACACTCTACTTTTGAACATAGAAGTTTTGAGCACAATGTGAAGGGAAAATACTGAAGAGAAAAGGAAGAAAGTTACCACAATGCGACAGTTTTGGGGATAGGGCGTTTGCAGTAGAGGGAGAGGTGGGGTTCGGGGACCACTAAGAAAAAAGAAAGAAGGGTGGGGACGAGGGCTTATGGAAAGTGAAAGTGAAAGTGACAGTGAAAGTAAGGTGGGAATTTAAAGTTTTAAAGAAAAGAGGGTCCAAAACACATGAAAAATCCCATTCTTTAAGCTGTAAAGTAAACTAGTAAATGAAATCCAAATGATCTGAAATTTGGGGAAAACTAGTTCATACGGTAAGGTTTAAAACAAGCCAAATTTTGTTGGAATTGGACTTTTATACATGAAGTTATGGTTTTCCAAAATTAATGGAAAACCCTAGAATATTAAAAATGACCCTATAAATAGTGCAACTTCACGTAATAAACTGTAATGATTGGGTAAGGTTTTGGATAAATAAGTATTTTTCCCGTGTAAGGAATGTTATAAGCTTCATATAGAAACTTGAACCACTTAATTTCAATTTTCATAGAATTAGTTATGGATTTTCAAAATTGAGCAAGAAATCTGGAAAAATTGACCAAATGAATAGTAGTTCGGGTTGAAATTTTCAATTTCACTTCTTTGATCAATTTGAGTTATCTAAGGCCTAAAAGTGGTTCATTAATAATATAATATGAAGCTAATAAGGCTAAGTAAGGAGTGTTACAATATAACCATCAATAGGTTCCAAATCAAGCATAGAGTTGTTTTTAACAATTATTTCATCCAAATGTCTCTCTTAAACAACACATGGTTTCAGCAGCACAACTTCTTAACTTCATAATCCAACCTAATGATTTCTAAACTTTTCTTAATCATAATAACCTATGCAATTAGGCATTTTTAGGGCATACCGTAGTTATCTTGAGTCCAACATACATGCTTGAGTTACATTTCATGTCACATTACAACTTTAAACAAAAGTAACATAATGTTTACAACAAAATCCACGTTAATACACATCAAACTTTGCTTCAAATATCAAGCATCTTCTCCTTACCCTTTGATGTGCTTCCACCTAAAAATGGTTAGTGGGGGAGGGTGAGATGTCTGGAAATCCCAGTAGCAAAACTTTCTAACACACATTATAAAATTGCATGACAACTTTCAATATAAGTGTGAATTCATAAAAGTGCAACATGTAACAATGAAATGCATATGGCCATATCATACAAAAGCACATATTCACACTTTCAATAATCACAAATTTTCAATAAAAGTCATGCATAATTCATACACATTTTCAAAGCAATTAAGCTTAGGGTTAGAAGGTCTTGCTACCTTGTGTCTTTAATTTCCCCTTAACTTGAATGCTCTCTTCTTTGTGTTGGGGATCACTCTCTTGCATCAAACTTTAGCCTACACAATTATCAACATAATGGCCATTAAACATATGCCATTACCAAGACAAAAATCATTGTAAACCTCTCTTAAACTATCTCTTGAATTACATAAGTCTTAAGACATCAAACTTGTCTCTAATGTCTTGCAATACTTCCACAAACTTGGGATCACTTTTACCCTACACAAAAACTCATTTTAAAGCCATTGGAAGCATCAAAATCACACTTCTCCTATCCCATAAAGGTCTGAATGAAAATCTGTCCATGAAAGGAGTAAATGATTTTTCAAACTTTCATCATATGTAACAACATATTCTTGATCCCAAAACACTTCTCATGGATTATTTAACTCAAAAACAACTATTCCTCATCAAATATAAAATTGGATAGCATCTCTGTAATATCCATAAATTTTGATGCTAGCTAAATTAAATGCTAATCCGATTGCTAGGAAACGAAAAGAGAAATCAGAGGTAAATAGTATAGAAAAAAAGACTATAGGCCGCAAGTCATAAAGATAGACCTGGCTTAGTACACGGAGTTCCGTAGGAATTCCAGAATTAAGGAAAAATTGCCCAGAGTGATATGAGGATGGAAAAACCTTTAGGAAAGGGACCCATACGTCATTTAATAAAAGACCAAGGATATAAAGGTCTTTTAGTTTCAAAAGTAAGGGCAAAAAAGTAATTTTTGGAAAAGTAGAGAAAGTAAGGGCAAAATGGTAATTATGAGAAAGTTAAAGGGTATTTTGGTCATTTGACAAAAGAAAAGTCAAAGTCAAAGTCAAAAAGTTAACCAGTTGACCAAAATATCAGAAAAATTTACAGATGCCCAAAAGATAGATCTCTACACACCGGTCGCAATGACATAACACGGATTTTCCAAATTCAGAGCCAATCTCCGTCTACGGAATTTTGAAGGGTAAAAGAGGAAAAATAATTATTTGAAATATCAGGAGCTCTTCAAAAATTTGGAAAAAAATATGAAAAATCCAATGAATTATGTAGTAATTAATAAAATTATTACCCAGTATATAATTAAGACGGTTTTCCCGAAAATTGGGAAAATACCGGAAAAATCCCCGAAATATAATTATTTCAAAAATCAATTTTGGAAAATCTAGAGGGCATTTTGGAAAAAGGACAAGGGCATGAGAATCAGTGAAAAATATAGTATTTTTCAAGGCCCTAAAAGAAATTTGCTTTCCGATAATTCCATTTCAGGGATTTTGGACAGGATAAAGTAACCCTGTAAAAATGGAGATAATTAAAGGGTTTTTTGGGAATAATAATTTTATTATATTCAAGATGGAATTATGGAGATTAAATGAAAAATGAAATATCTTCAGAAAAGTAGAAAAAGATTTACCGGAATAAAGTTAAGTTTACCGGAATAAAGTTAAATTTACCGGTAAAAAGTGTAATCGGTAAAAGTAACCGAATGGGATCCAATTTGGTTGGAGTAACCAAAAGGGAATCAGATTTTTACAGCCATGATTACACTTTATGAGAGAAAATGAGAAGTGAGATAAGTGGCATAAAGGTGGAGCCATCATAAACGATTAGATCTACTTTATTTCACAAGATGAGATCTTAGCCATTTAACCCAATTAAGCATTAATTAATAAAGCACAATTCCCTTCATCTTCCAGCCCATTTCCTCATCAGTTTCAGCAGCAAGAGAGAAGAGAAAGTGGAGTCATTTTGGAGCAAGAAGAGGAGAGAAAAACTTGGTGGAAACTCAAGGTAAGGAAGATTACTACCTTGAAAC
>JANTPZ010144729.1:0-15963 GCA_025593235.1 Vachellia pachyceras | reverse complement strand
TAGTTTTTCTCTTTCATACTCTCTTTTTACTATTTTTTTCTTTTTTCTCTTTCTTACCTTTTCTCTCTATCTCTTTCTTACTTTCCTCTTTCCTACCCACTTTTTCTTACTTTTTTGTCTCGGAATCCGTAAAAGCTATAACTTCCCAAATATAAATCACTTTTCAAAACCTAAATTTTACCTCAGAATCTGTGAAACCTAGGTTTCAAACTAACTTCTAAACAAGCTCTTACTTGCAGTTTTTTTCGCTAAAATTAATTCCCCCCTCCCTTATTTTCACTTACATGTTAGTTAATTCTTATACTTTGATTTCATATAATTTAATTTATATAATTTTAACCTGATGATAATTTAATAATTAAACTTTAACTTGCTACGATAGTTACAATTTTACTCATGTTGTAATTTAGTCGCTAACATTTATTATATATATAGTTATATTTTTAAAACATAGCACTAAATTATGAAATACTATCTTTTATTTTTTATATTAGAGTCAATTAAATTTTTTTAATATATTAATGAAGGTATTCTCCAAATCAATTTCCCTTATTTATATACTTATATATAATCTAATTATACATATGAGCATTTCAAAATACATTTATTAATTAAGTAATTTATTTAATTTATTAATCTCCCTTAAGAGTCAAATGATTTTTATATTAAGGGTCAAAGTTATTATTTTAAATCTATGAGAAGTAATCTTTGCATTGAATCCAAGTTTAGTTGTTGAGTTATCTAGTGCCTGTTTGGGAAGCCATTTTCCCAAACAGTGCACGTAAGCCGAGACAAAACCATTTCGAAATCTGTAAAAACCATCTCGAAATTCATAAAAACCATCTTGAAATCCGTAAAACCATCTCGAAATTCCCAAAATACCTCAAAATCTGCAAAATCCATTTTCCCAACGGAGTTCCCAAACAAGCACCTAATAAGTTGAGTAAAATGTTAGAAGTGGATTATAGAGTTTGTTTGGTTTCACCTCCCAAAATCTAGGTTTTACCACAAAACCTATGTTTTATTTAAATACTCACATTTTTTAGAAAAATCTATTTTGGATACAAAACTTCAGTTTTGAAACATAGGTTTTGAAAAGCTATTTTCTTGTCAAATCACACACTCTCTCCTAATAAATTTTCTCTCTCCTACTTTTTCTTTCTTTATTATTCCTCTTTCTTATCTACTTTTTGCCTTGAATCCGTAAAATCCAAAACTTCCTAAACACAATTACATTTTCAAAACATATGTTTTGTTTTGGAATCTGTAAAATATATTATCCAAAACCTAAGTTTTATCTTGAAATATGTAAAAGTTATTCTAAAAAATAACTAGAAAATCAACCCTTAGTTGAATAAGGATTATAGGACCACAAAATTGATTTTAATTGTTTTTCTAGTAGTCAACTTCTTCTCATGTGAGCTCATTATGATCATAATCGAAGCGACGAAATTCGTACGCACATAATATAAAAGCAATGGATTCCGATGATGTGTCACGATACGAAGCCGTGCAAGGTGTTACATTATAAACCTATGTTATCATATTATTACATGTCAATTTTGTTATCCATTTTCAGGTCAAATTTTTTTTTTGTTATCCATTTCTAAATGTTGGAAAATATCGATTTCTAAATAGAGTCAAATGCCATTCACCACCCCAAATATTTTTATTAGCGCTCAATATTAGAGACTAATTTTTTTATAAAGTACTTTATCATTTATATGATACTCTAAAATAATTTTTAGTAATGCTCAATATAATAAATTTTAGGTGCTCGTTATTTCTAAGATAAAATTGAATAAAAATAATTTTAAGATACTTGTTAATAGAAAAAATACTTTATAATGCTAAATGCACCAAAAAAAATTAGTTTAAGAATGTTATTGCTGTTGTAAATTAAAAGTAACTACACAAGAAAAGAAAACTTTGAGAATAATGAGAGAATTTGAGAGGAATCCTATTCACTTTTGGATGTGTGTTGTATGCCATGTACAAAATCCTATTTATAGGCCTCTAAGAGTGACCTTCAAGAACCATGAGCAATAAATAGTACAATCAAGATGGATAGATATACATTGTAACTCTTAGTACATACATTGTGAACATTTGTATATACATTGTGACCCTTTGTTCATTGAATACCCTTTTGATTTCTCAACAACAATTCATGTATAGTACTTATGGCTTAGGAAGTCAAGTGTCTATGGACATCCACTCTTGTAATGTATTTCCAACAATTGCAAAAAATATTTCAAGATGCAAGAAGAAATTGAGTTGAAGAAAAAGGAAAAGGTAAACAATGGAGAAGGGTAGTGTTGGAATTAGGGTGGTGCATGAAGGTTATGAAAGGAAGAAAGATGAGAAGAGAGAGGGGGAGAGGGCTGGTTGCGCAAATCTAGCTAATATGGGCACCAGGAGGCAGCAACGAGGAGGAACATAGATTCATTTGAGGGAGAGAGGGAGAGGGGAGAGGGAGAGGGAGAGGGCCTTTATAGAGAGAGAGAGAGCCAAAAGTAAAGGCTTACTGGCTTCCTCACTGAGAGTGCACACATGGAGACAGAGTCAGAGACACAGTCCCACCCACTCACCCACCTTACTGGCTCCCTCGCCCCACATCCACAACCATCCATTCTTCTCTCTTCCCCTCATTCCATGTATTTTTGTATTGTTTCGGACTCACTCTCTCTCTCTCTACCCCAAAAATCTCACTGCACTGCAACCCAACCCAACCCACCCAAACCTTGAGTGACGTCTTCTATTAGCCCTTTTCCGCCAGGAAAAAAAAAACACCTACAAGTTTATTGTTTTCTCATGGTAGGGACAGGATCAGCCCCTTCATCGCAGGGCTGTTCCAAAAAGTATAGAGGGAGAGAGAGGGGAAGACAACTGTACACGTTCTTCTTCTTCTCTCCTCCTTTTCTTTGGTTTTTCACTCATCATTCATGTTCATCTTCACCCATATACACTCACCACCACTATCTATCTATCTTGCTGAACTCTTCGGAGAATCCCATCTTTTCTTTTTTCCTTTCTTGTCGTGGTGGTGGCAGCTGAAGCAGAGGCATCAGAGAAAGTGGAATATGGTGAGGGCCATGGGTGCTGCTGCAGCTTATGGGGTCCAAGAACTGTTCTTCCTCCTCCTCCTCCTCAGAGTGCCTGAAATGAAGCAAAAGGCTTCGCGCAGCTCAACAACAGAGTCGGCTATTATTATTTGCAGATGTAGAAACTACTCTGTTTCTCAAGTCCAGTGCTTGATGCTAGCGACTCTGTTCTTCCACTGCTTCTTCGCCTGTTGAATATGGTGCTGATGCTGGGTGATATTGGCTTTAGAAGGCTCAATCTAGTAGCTTAGAGATATTTATTTCTGTATAATTTGTATTTATTTCTTCTTTTCGGTGGATATTCAAATCAAAATGTTGCTCTACCACAGGTTTGATTCAGCTCTCTGATCTTTTTTTTTTTTTCAAACAAATCCTTGAAATGAAGGCCATTTTTTGGTTCTCCTGGGGAAAAGAAAAGAAACTCAAGAAAAGAGACGTTTCTTTTCTTGAATTGATCCCTTGGGTTTCTACATTTTTGCAGTACATGGGATGCAACTAATCCTGAAGGCAAATTTGGTCAGTGGTGCTTTAATTATTATTTTTTTGGCAAAGAGGGTCCCCAAAAGGTCCAGAGCCTTCAACATCCAAGCACTGTTTTATTACCGTTTCAAAATTTTTAATGTCAGTCGTCTGCTTCTGTCTCTTTTACAACACAAAAACTTTATTGGTTTTTTTCTTTTCTTTTCCTCCTCCTTGGGAATCGTGGAGCTCCCACTATATTAATAAAAATGTCCCAGAACTTCAAAATTCCATTAAAAAAAAGGGCCCATCAATCATCCAACTACACGAATCAAGATGGTACTACCTTGATGACCATCATCATATAATCAGAATTCACTGTTGCGCAGCTTATCTTTTCCATTGTTCATCTTACAGTTTTCTTGCTCTAAAATCGTGGGTTTAAGATTATTCACCAATCATTGTTTGTACAATCCTGAGATGATTTTCCTTCCTTCCTCTGTCTTTGATAGAGTTAAATCATTCGACCAGATTCAAGTATTGTAATAAATCCTTTATATGCGTTTTTTCGTTAAACATATGTACAGTTCAAAATATTATCAGACATTTCTCCCTCAACATGATTTAAAATTTAGTTCATCTTGTGAGATGGATTAGTCCATTCAATTATACTTGAGTTCATGTTCAAAAGTACAGCTCCTTCCACTTCTGCTCAGGATTATTTTCCTTATTTTCTCTCTATGTAAAAAGCATGAGAAAATAAAGACAACGAAAGTTGAGGTGTAAGTGACGAATGATCTTAAAGAACATGGTAGTGTCCTATCAAATATATCAATTATGCTTTCCAACTTTTCCCCCCTTTTCTTTCTTCTACTTTTAGCATGCACGTGAAAGCATGGAAGTGCAGAGAGCCCCATCCTAAAGAATAAAGGGGAAAAAAACGTAAAACAAAAGAAGATGATCTTTTCCTACGACTGGCTTTATTATTATATCTTTGTTTAGACACCATAATCTCCTTCTGATTTTGTTAAGAAACTTGTTTTCACTCAACCATACCGTGACAAAACTTCACAGAATTGGTCTATATATATAGTAGAGTAAGAATTCAAACATTATATATCGAATAATGTATATAATCTTTTTTTGAATTTATATATTACCTTCGTTATTTAACATAAGAGTATTTAGTTTTTTTAATTATTTTTTCTTTTGTATTTTGTGTTCACCAATGCAGTCCAATAGCGACAGATACCAGGGACCTCATGTATGATATGAGAATAATAACACAGCTTTTTTCTTTCTTTTCTTTTTTTGGTCCTACGAAGAAACAAGTGGTGGGGCAGGGTCACATCAATTATTATAAATGTAAAAAGATCATCTTTCTTTTTCCCCCCCTTTTTTTGGCCATATTTAGTTCACTTCATTTGCTTTCTCTTTATATTTTTGTCCCAAATAGAACCAAAATGCATGCTCCCTCTCACATCATCCTCGTAGCTTTGAGGGTGAACAACGAATGATTCTCCAAAAATCATATTGCCAACGAAAGATTAAAGAAAGAGTCATGTGAAAAAGCCCTAAATCTAATATAATGTAGATTATAAAGTTTCAATGGATGTATTATTTAAAAGGGTTAATATAATATTTGACGTTTCAAGTTTGCCCCTATTTTAATTTTAATCCCTCAAGTTTCAAACTATGAGCTCTGGTCTTTCAATGGAAATGAACCAAATATTAATTAAATTATAAAAATCAAAATTTTAAATCAAATGAAACTTGAGGGATTCCTGTGTTTAAACTTGATGAACTAAAACTAAAATAAAGTAAATTTAAAGTACTAAAGATTGTGTCAACTCTAACTAAAATCGGCACATATTTTTATTTTTTCAAAATCAAATTTAGTCGCCTCAAACAACAAATACATATAATGGGTAATTAGTTAAATGCTTATTGCAAGAAGTTTCCATCAGCAGCAAGGGCGGATCTACTTGGTCTCCACCGGGTGCAACCACATCCCCTGACTTCCAGAAAATTAGGTAAATATTAGTACTATGTGATTTATTTTGCACCCACTGATTTGTTAATTTTGAACTCACTGAATTTTTACTCAAATTCTTTTCAAAAGATATTAAAAATAAGTCTTACTTATATTCTCAAAAAAGTTTGTATCCCCTGAGTCAGGATCATGAGTCCGCCACTGATCAGCACTAAAGTTGGCTGTCACAACTTGCTAGGGAATCACAGGAGATTCTGCAAATGATGCCTTTTATCACCGAGTTGTGTGGGATTTTCTTAGATAGAAGGTGGTTAGTTAAAATGCGCGCTCACGCACATATATCTACAAGTGGGAAGTGAAATGCATGTTTTGATGCATGAAACTGGATCTTGTTTTAGTTTTATTACATGTTGTAGTCACTATTGTAATGTTGGTAATATTATATGATAATGAATGTTCAGTTCTAAAGGGATAACATTGATATGAAGCAAGGGTAGTCAAGATGAGAATGCTGAAATGGATGTGTGCAGTGGTATGGCCATGCAAGAATGGATGCGATTCATAATAATCAAATTTATGGACGAGCTGGAGTGACATCTATTAAAAAAATAGTATAAAATCATTTAAGGTAGATCAGACATATTCAGATAAGGTCATTGGAGGCACTAGTAAGGAGGGTTGAACCAGCAGTATATATGGAGTCATATGAAAAGATGTAGAGGAAGACTGCAGCATATTCTTAAAGAGGCTATGGAGAAAAGTCTTTTGGTTAATAATCTATCTAACAATCTGGCCTATGATAGAATACAATGACATCATATGATCTATGTATTTAACCCCGCCTATTGGGATAATGCTTTCACTACTACAAAATGTACTTTTTACGCCCTTTTTTTAACCCAATAGGCGCCCTTTCTCTGGGGGTGTATATGTGAGGGGAGTAGAAAGTTAGGGCTTACGGCGCCCTATATGGTGAAAGGCGCCGTAGGTCCCTATAACACTATATAGGGCACCATATGTACCTTTTTTAAAAAAAAATCTTCTATTTTTTATTCCCACCTATTCAGATTACAGTTACATTTTATATACCAGATCAAGTCCAGACAAAATAAACACATATCAGGGTTATAATCAAAAGTCATTGTGGCGGAGAAACACAAAATTCATCAAGAGTTAGACATATATATCTATAAAAGCCAAGTCCTTGTTACAGCGAAATACAAAAGTCATTGTCATGTACTGAGCAAATATCATTGTACATTTGTGGCAGAGTAATACAATTCATCAATCTAATTAACCCTATACAAGTCGACATGAAGAGTTGAAACTATATATATTCACCTTGAAATAAGCATTATCTACAAATCAAGAAGGCGTGTGGCCAACAATTCTCGTATCAAATCAATGTCACCAGCCATGTAAGTATCATTATTATAAAAAATCTACAAATTTAAAAACAATTATTAGAACAATCCAAATTCATCAAACTAAACGATTAACTCATCAATATTTGATAGATTATGTATTACCTCTTCTAAATCTCTAGTCAATCCGCTCTGAATGATACTATACATGTAACTGATGACATAATACCCGCACTCAGTATTGCTTGATTGACGAGGACACTAAAGATAAAAAAACATATTATCAAAACGTATAAAGGGATAAAACGACTTTCAATGAAAGAACTTAAAGTCAAAGTACTTACTTTTGGATAAAACCACTGTGTGTTTTTATTTATACCTTCACGTTTACCGCCCATTATTCGGTATGTCTTGAGTGCGCTGCGATTGAATTGACAATAGTTACATATGAAAAAAACATTTTTAAATATTGTTAAAAGCAATAATTTACAAATACAAAAACTTACGTATCAAAAACGTATTTTTGCTCTTTCCCTACCTTTCTGCCAGACAACGGATCAAACCAATACACAGTATTCACGAGGGGGCAGACAACACAGAATGATGACTACAACAGCACATATAAATGAAAATGAAGTTAGCAAAACAAGTTAATTATTACCAATTAGGCTAAATGTGTTAAAGGGATAAATATAATTCCATACCTTTCAATTATTGGCGCTAGGTAACATATCCTTGGATTAACGTTTGCTCGTATTGTCCTCCCAACGTAATGCACCCGATTTTCTACAGAATTGTAACTCTTCGTTGTATTCGTAGGACATAAAAATCCATACAAATCATCTCTAGAAAAGTCGACGCAAATACTGTGTAAGGTTCTATTAAAGAGTTCAATAATAAAGGTTCTATTGGAAGATACCACAGTACCTTCAAAGGTTACCTTTTAACTAGTTTATCACCACAATCACCACCTTTCCTCACCTTGTATCGTGCAGTTTTACATTTCGGACACTCACTAAGATCTTCATACCCATTTCTGTATAGTATACAGTCATTAGGACACGCATGTATCTTCTTATACTCCATGCCCATCGTAGATAAGATTTTCTTGGCTTCATACATACGATTTGGAAGTACATTGTTCTCCAGAAGCATATCACCCAACAACTGCAGCAACAATGTGAAACTACTGTCGGTCCACCCAAGAGATGCCTTCAAGTTCATCAAATGTAATGTACCCGTCAAGCGTGTATGCTTACTCCCAATGTACAACGGTGTCTCTGCATCGCTCCGCATGCTTTCATATACAGGCGCTTGGGCAAAAGATTCTACCTCAACACCGTGAATCATTCTTTCCATTCTATCTTCATCTACTGCATCCACAGAATCACTTTCGTGGGCTGCATATGCATTTAGTTTTTCACCATGCCATATCCACTTTGTGTACTGGAGACTTATTCCCTCACAAATTAGGTGATCCTTGATGCCATCAATATTTTGCCTAATCCCATTCATACACTTGACACAGGGGCAAAAATACATCCCATTTTTGCTAGTCGCATTTCTTTTAGCAAATTCAATAAACTCTTCCACACCATTATCATATTCATCACTTGTTCGTAACGCATTCATCCAACTACGATCCATTTATTAAACCCTAAGACATTGTATACATTCAAATTTAAAAAGACAAATTATAAAGTTATGAGGAGTTTCATATGAAATAAGAAAACATGGTGGATGGATATGAAACGTAAAAGGATATAATTTAAAAAGATAAACTTTGGAAAAGTGATTTTTTTGGAAAATTAAGTAAATGGATATGAATCTTATTAAATACCACACACTTATATATAATTTATTTTAGCTACTTGTGATAATTTTGAGGATAAAAACATTGATAAAAGTATTAGCTAATAATTTTAACAAATGTGATTTCATCTCCTTAAAAATATTATATCATAAAATTAGATTATAATTTAGTTAATAAATTTGATAAATTAATTTAGAAAAATGATAATTGGTGGACATGATTGCATATCTATCGGGGGAATAATGATACATTGTATAATTGACTTAATTGACATGTACGTGACAATTCATTTAAACTTTGTTAAAGAAGCATGAGGAACTCATACCCTATGAAATTTTACACCAAGTAGATATGAAGATATATACATTTGCATTAACCACTTTTAATATACATTTGCATTAACCACTAGATATATTAACATTTACATTTTCACTGTACATAAATAAATATATACATACACAATTTTTCTTGAGCAATGTGAAAAGGGGAAAAACAAAAAAAACAAAAAGAAAATAAGTTTACATTTTCAGCTCGACACTATGTGCTAATTGAAGAAAAAAAGTATTGACACCACCACTCACGTATGTAGTCAATATCCTCCTCAGATAATTGTCCATCGAACTGAAACATTTGCAAAATCAAAATTGTCTAAGTAATTAAGTATCCATTACTTTCCATTAAAAAATGAAATATAAGATATGTGTCTCTTTACTGCACTCAGTAGTTCGTAAGGAGACGACGTTATATATGTGTCTCAGCAAATATAAGCCACATAAATTGGACTGCATGCCTACGAGTCAATTAAGATAATAGGTTGTTAGCAAAAACATAATCATAATGCACTTAGTTGTGGGAGCTCTCATGTTAACAAATAACTCATTTACTTACTTTTGGTGCGATCCAGGCAAGGTCTCATGACTTTTTTACGTTATATAATGTGCGACCACTTTCCAAATCAACATAGATCCCCATCCCTGTTTGAGTGCGACTTATATAATAGGCCTTTCCACCACGTGGTCTTGACGTTTGTTGAGGCTCTTGGGATGGTGTGTAGCAGCTGGTTGGAGCTTTAAGTTTTCCACTTGTGCCACCAGATGTTTGTGCTTATTTACAAGTTGCTCGGTTGTGTCCTATTTAATGACATACATTGCATTTAGATGTGGATCCTCTTTTTGACAACTTATCAGGTGGAGGTAGAGGTAAATCAGATGACATATCACCATATTGTTGTGTTACTTGGTCTCCCCAAGGCTCATGTCCTTTAGCCATTTTCTGCCTTCTTACAGATTCTTCAGTTCGGATCCTAGTCTTCTTAGGTCTCCCTAACAAGGTACACAATGGTGGTGGTTCCATAGGCTAGAACTTCTCAATGGCCCAGAATTTTTTTCCTTTAACAGGCTGATACTTGGTTCTATAGGAAGATAGATATGTATCTTTATGGAAGAATCTAGATATTTGAGTAACTGGATCTATTTTGGAATGATATAATGCACATATTGCATGCTGACAGGGTATGCCAGTCAAGTCCCAAGTCCGACAAGTGCACTGCTTGCTATTAATGAAGATCGTATGCCTATCATCCCTTTTAGTCACCTCATACCCATCATCACCATTATAGAATACACTACAACCTATTGCCAACTTCTTATTGTCCTCAAATAAAGAAACACTCTTTGGGCTGAAGTTCCCCCTCCACCTACTTACATTTTTTTACTGTCTGCCCACTTAGTCATCAATTTGATCCTGATCCCATCAATCATTGCAATAATGGGTAGATACCTCAAGTCATCAATCTAGGCATTAAAACTCTCACTCAGATTGTTATCTACAATCCATGACAAACATCTGGTGCTAAAATAAGCTCTGACCCAACATTTTGGAGTATATGAAATTGCTGCTTCTCTACTTAGTGATCCCATGGCTTTCAAGTTATCCTTGAATTATTCTTCAAAGGTGCTCCATGCACATAAGAAGAACTTCTTCTTCAACTCATTTCCCCTCCATCTTTTACTCCAATTACCATATATGTGCCTAGCACATAGTCTATGCTCAGCCTCAGGTAAGACCTTTGAAACTGCCACGTGCAAACCCTGTCATATATAACTGATAAATTACAATTATCATTTGAAAGGTCAATTATGAAATTCTTGAACTTCACAGTAAAACAAACATTCTGCATGTCAGACATAATAGTAATAAGCTACCCATTTTCCAAAGCTAATGATCTCTGCAACCATTTAAGAAACCACCTCCAGTTGAGTGTTTTCCTTTTGAGTAATCCCCATAGCTATTGGAAAGAGGGAATCATCTGCATCAAGTTCGATCACTGTTAGCAAAATGCCTCGAACGTTTCGTTTGAGGAAGGTCCCATCTACCCTAATTATGAGTTTGCAATCTGCCTTCCATCCAGTCTATGATTGATAGTTTGAAAATACAATCATAAGTTTTATTAGGTAAGTTCATATTTTAAAAAGTTTCAACACATAAAAGTTAATAATCTTGTTACCTTTGAAGCATGGAAGCATAAATACAATCTACAGAACACCCTTTTTCCATTTTCAAGTGCCTCTTTGCTCAACTCGATTGATACATCAGATCCAGGATTAGAGATCTTCAGCTCATTGCAATATGCTTCCAAATTATTGAACTCATCAATATAACCCCCTTCCAACTCTTCCATAGTGAGCCTCTTTGCCCTCTTGCACATGTATTTGCTCACATTCAGTTTCAAGTCAATCTCGACATCTTTCTTCATGTCTGCAACTCTATATTTTGGCCTCTCTTAAACCTTCCTCCTGAAATATGACGCTAACCACTTCACTGTTGCCCTACGGTTCTTAAAAACCCTAATACAACTGTGTTCCAATAATAAAGTCTTGACTACCAACCCCAGATTTGACTCATCTTTGGAAGCATATAGGACAAACGGGCATCGCTTTTGACATTTGTCTTGAACTCTCCATGGTTCACTTTTAACAAGCCTCAACTTCACTCCTCCTTGTATGACATAGTCATCTATTGCACGAACAAGCTCATTTTTATTTGCAAATGTCTCACCCACCATGAAAAAGGACCTCGACCCAATAGTATCTTCTTGGACCCTCACTTCTCTTGAAGGCCCATTAATGTGCTCATTTGGAAACACTTAACTCTTACCCAAAAGCATGTTCAACAGTGTTTTTCCACAAAACGAGATAATCTCCTCCACATATTTACCTCGGCTTGCATAGAAGTACTTCTCTACCGCTTTCCCAAATGAACCCAATGTCATAAATGCCAAACTTATCATCGTTATGATCACTACCTTCATCACCCAACATCTGCTGATACCAACTCACGTGTGGGGTTTACATGATCATCTTTGTCGTCACTGTCATCATCACCCTCACTAACACTACTGTCACCCCCACTACCACTTCGTACAGTGTTTAGATCCTCACTATTATGACTATATCCATCATTTTCTCCATTATCATCACCTACCGTACCAATTTTCACTTATGCTTCCTTCTCACCGAACTCGACAGTGAAATTGCTTGAATAACCAACTTCAACTCTTAAACTACCTAAAAAACCCAAAGGTGCCATCAAAAAAGTGAGGAACGCATAAGCAGATTTGACAGAAAAGGTGCCATCAAGAGATCCTCTCTAATAGAACTCATCCTCTCTGTCATTGGATGGGGGCCTGGTCTTCAGGATAAAGGTTAGGATGTGGGACGGAAGGAACTGCGACCACTTATCAACATTCCATGCTCCACTAGGGGAGATGAAATCTGCTACTCGATCATCCGGGTTTATGAAATCAAGATTATTAGTAGCCAACTTTATAAGGGGTTCCTCCAAAGGGGTCCACAAGTCCCACCAGGCTTCAGTTGCAAGACCATTATTTACTTTCCTACCTACCCCAGATATAAACATGTCCCAAACTTCGGTAATGGCCTTTCAAGTTAGGGAATTTGCCCTCTTCCGATCCATAGTCAGAATCGGGTAGTCACCACAATCATATTTGGCCCTAAGGCATTAACCCATAGGGCCGTTGGCTTCGTGATTATAGCCCAACAGAGCTTCATAATGAAGGCTTTGTTCTGCTTCTCCAGGTTCTTAATGCCTAGGCCTCCATAATTCTTGTGCTTCATAATTTGACCCCAGGCAACGAGGTGCATTTTCCTTTTATTTTCATTCTGGGACCAAAGAAATAGGTGAGTAATCTTTTCAAGGTCGTGGAGAATTCCCTTCGGCAAAAGGACAGATTGCATCTGGTACGAAGGTAGGGCGGCTAAGACCAATTTGATGAGGGTCGTCCTACCAGCCATGGTTAAGTACTTTCCTTTCCAGGATGAGAGCCTCGATTTGACCTTCTTTGTTATGTGGCCAAAAGTCTCAGTCTTTACTTGCGAGTGAATAAGGGGGACACCCAGGTACTTACCGAGATCATCTGTAATACCAATGCCCAACGCCTGGCCTAAGACTGATTTTCTTCCCAGATTAACATTCTTTGAGAAATTAGCCTTAGATTTAGTCAGATTTATCCTGTGGCCAGAGATATCACAGAATCTAGCCATAACACGCTTGATAACTTTCATTTGACCCAAGGAAGCCTCAGAGAACAGTAAAAGATCATCAGCAAAGAACATGTGAGAGATATGTGGCCCATTGTTGGGGAACTCCAGAGGTTTTCATCTATTACCCCTACACTCCGCCTTTATGAGGTGTCCCAATTTTTCCATACAGAGGACAAAGAAATACAGACTAAGCGGATCCCCTTGGCGAAGCCCTCAGGATGGCTTAAATTCCGGGCCTTCCTTCCCATTCCACAGAATCCTCATAGAAGTTGTACAAACACACCCTAAAATCAGCTGAACAAGGTTCTCCTATAGCCCAACTTCTCACAGGGTTGCTTCGAGGAAACTCCACTCAAGCCTATTATAGGCTTTTTCCATATCAACTTTCACAGCAATATATCCCTTCCGGCCTGTTTGGTTCTCATAAGGTGGATGGCTTCTTGGGCTATAATAATATTATCACACTAGATCTAGTCGCAATAAAACTACTTTGCTCAGTCCCTACCAGCCTATCCATAAGATCCCGGAGCCTGTTAGTTAGGAGCTTCGTTAACACCTTAAAAATAACATTGCAAAGAGAGATGGGTCTCAGGTCTCTCAGAGTGGTTGGGTTATCCACTTTGGGAATAAGGACAATATTGGTCTGGTTAACCGCCTTGATGGAAATGGGGTCTAAGAAAGTCTGTTTCACTAAATTACAAATCTTTGGTCCAATCACCGACCATTAGGTCTGAAAGAAGTGAGCCTGGATACCATCAAGCTCAGGAGCTTTGAAAGCTCCCATAGAAAAAGCTGCATTCTTTACCTCTACATCGCTCACCTCCCTATGAAGAGAGTCAAGTTGGGAAGCTTGAAGTAAAGGGAATTCACTAGGCCAATTTGACCTCAATGAGACCGTAGGATCCTTAGTGAATAGATCAGTATAATAGTTAGTAGCTATAACCATTAAACCGTCTAAGTCCTGTATCCAGTTCCCATTTCCATCCTGCAAGGCAAGGATACTCTGTTTCCTTCGCTTGACAATAGTTGAGCATGAAAGTACTTCGTATTTCGATCCCCCCACTGGAGCCAGTTACACCTAGACTTTTGAAACCATAGAGTCTCCTCCTGCATTAAAAGCTTATTGTACTCCTCCTAAAACCGTTTTTCAAGTCTCCAAAGCCCATTTGGCGTATCCCTACCTTTGTGGGCTTCAATTCTCTTCAACCTTCTTACGATTTCTCTTTTCCTTTTAGGAATGCTACAAACTGAGGAGTCATTCCAATATGTGGCCTGCTCTTGGAAGATCTTAACTCCATCAATCCAGTTCCTATCCCTCCAAGCATTATTAACAATCTCCTGGAACCCCTCCTAAAGTCTCCAAGCAGCCAAATAATGAAACCTTTTCTTATGATGGAGGCTCGGCAGGTTGGGGATACAGGAAACAACCACAACCTTTGTGGTCAGATTTGTATTTAATATCATGAGTCACTCTTGAATTTGGGAAATTGGTCTCCCAAGCCATATTGCAGAAGACCCAATCTAACTTTTTCCTGACTCCTGCACGCTCCCAATTAAACCTATCCACAGGGTCCTTTAGCTCATGAAGCCCAGCCTCAAGAATGTAATCGTCAAATTGCTTCATGGACAAGATGTGAGCTGGGGCATCCCCGAATTTATTGGCAGGAGTTCTGAAGGCATTAAAATTCCCCAACTATGATCCAGCTATCCACGGTATGATGGCCTATAGCCATGATTGTATCCCATAACTGGATTTGCTTCCTATAGTTCGTTTCACCATAAACAAAGGAGGCAAAGAAAGCTTGATTAAGCTTTAAGTTAAGGACATGGCAGTGTAAGACCTGGGTATTGGAGGAGACGTAATCCACTTTGAAATCATTAGAGTCATAAAGAAGCCAAATTCCCCCAGCATATCCCGAAGCTTCATTTCTAAACCAATTCAAGAAACCAAGTTTACGAACGATATTATCAGCACGCACCCCACTAACTCTAGGCTCAAGCAAACAAAGGATATCAATTTTATTTTTCCTAACCAAATGGGGCAGATTTTTTCACACTTGAGTTCACAACAATCGAGAAGTGGACTTCCAGGTACTACTGTTCCTAACCCCAAGAGAGAAGGAAAAGAGGAATGACATGCAATGCAATTGATCTGAGAAGCGACAAGGTGCTACCTGATTTGCCTACCACCGTTAAGTCTACTTCTAGGTGAATGAGCGAAGGGTTGAGGAAAGTGTTGGTGAAGACTCTCTTGGTGAAGAAGTTGTGATGGAAGAGGAAGAGACACAGAAAAGGAAGCAAGTGAAAGAAAGGCAAGATGATGAGCTTAGAGGCAAGAAAGTGGAACAAGAGATAATGAAGAGAAGAAGAGAAGGATACACACTTCTGTTGTAATGCCTCCACTTCCTTTTCCTTAGAAATTCAAGAAGAAGGAAGAAGACTCTCAATTGAAGTTTGTAGAAATGTTCAAACAACTTCACATCAACATTTCGTTTGCTGAAGCATTGGAGAGTATGCCCAAGTATGCTAAGTTTCTCAAAGATTTTTTATCTAAGAAGTGTTGAATCAGTGAATATGAGACTGTGGCATTGACTGAAGAAAGTAGTGCAGTTATTCAAAGGAAGTTACCTCTTAAGCTTAAGGATCCCGGAAGTTTCTCAATCCCTTG
>JANTPZ010144728.1:0-25030 GCA_025593235.1 Vachellia pachyceras | reverse complement strand
CATGGAAAGTGAAGAGGAGATCACAAGGAAGAGAATCATGTATAGCTTAAGGTGTTTCCATCTCTTACCTTTGAATTTCACCAAGCTTTTCTCTTCTTATGAGAGCCAAAAATGGCGTCCTCTTGCTCTCTCTTTTCCACCCAAGAAATTCAGCCAAATGGGGTGGAAGAGGAGAGAAAATGAATTTATAAAAACCTCTCATAATTGATGGATGGCTAAGATTAAAACTTAGTGATTAAGTTTAATCTTAAAAGTTTAAGATGAAGCCACATATGAGACATTTGCTAAGCTCTCATTGGCTCCTTAAAAGTGTCTCATGATGTCGGTAACTAAGGGTTAAAAATCTGGTTTGGTTAGCCAAACTGGATCCCTTTCGATTACTTTTACCGATTACACTTTTTACTGGTAAACATAACTTTATTCCGGTAAATCTTTTTCTACTTTTCTGGAGATATTTTCTTCCTCATTTAATCTCCATATTTTTCTCTTGAATAGGGTAAAATTATTATCCCCAAAATACCCCTTGATTTCCTCAAAATTAACAGGGTTATTTTATCCTGTCCAAAATCCCTGAAAACGAGCAATCGGAGGGCAAAATACTTTTAGGGCTTCAAAAATTTCTACATTTTTTCCCCAAAATTCCCTCTAGATTGTTTAAAATTAATTTTGAAATAAATTGCATCTCGGGGATTTTCGCGTCTTTTTCCCGATTTTTGGGAAAATCGCCTTAATCGTATATTGGGCAATAATTTTATAAAATACTATAAAATTCACTTTATTTTTCTATTCCTTGAACTCAACTGATTAAGGTCTCTTGATACCTCAAATAATTATTTTCGGCCATTAAATCTTCAAAATTCTATAAATAGAATTCTAGGCTGATTTTCAACAATCTGTCGAATCTCTGTCAATCAATGAGTTCTACTCTATCTTTTGGGCCTCTATGAATTTTTCTGATATTTTGGTCAGCAGTTGACTTTTTGACTTTGACTTTGTCAAATAACCAAAATGCCCTTACACTTTCTCTTAATGACCAAAATGCCCTTACACTGTCTAACTTTTCATAATTCCCATTTTGCCCTTAACTTTGTCACCCTTGATCTTTTGTGTAATGACCTTTGCATACTTCCCAGTAGGTCACCCATCCTGAGATTGCTTCAGGGCGAGCACACTTAACTGCGGACTTCTCATAAAATATCTCCCGTTAAGCCAGATCCGACTTTGGGTCATTCGGCCCATCAGCATCAACTTTTTCTGTGCTTTCTATATGTGGGCTCAAACTTGACGTTTGACTATAAGTTTGACCTTTTTTATCCAATGACCATATTGCCCTTGGTCTTTATACTTAATGACATTTATGTCCCTGGCTTACATTCTTAATAATTTCAAAGCCTTAAGACTAAATTGACCAGGGTCTCTTTGGTCCATTGATATCTTCTCTTTCTGTACTTCTATTTCTGGGCCTTGTCTTATCTCATAACTATCAGTTTGGCCTTTATTTCAGTTTACCGTAAAGGGTGGACATTACACATCCGGAGTTGGGATAGAAGCTGTTTTGATGCAGGAAGGAAACCCAATTGCTTATTTTAGTGAAAAATTAAATGGAGCAACCTTGATATATCCAACTTATGACAAGGAGCTTTACACACTCAAGAGAGTATTGGAGACTTGGCAGCACTATCTTTGGCCTAAGCAATTTGTCATACATACTGATCATCAATCTTTGAAGCATATCAAAGTTCAAGCTAAGCTAAGTAAAAGACTTGCGCGGTGGCTAGAATTCATTGAGACATTCCCATATGTCATCAATTATAAGAAAGGTAAAGAGAATGTAGTGGCTAATGCATTATCAAGAAGGTATACTCTTCTTTCTTCCTTAGATAATAGATTGCTATGCTTTAAATATATCAAGGATTTGTATGCAAATGATGCTGAATTTGTTGAAGTATTTTTTGCTTGTGAAAAGAAAGCATTTGAAAAGTTCTATAGATTTGATGGTTACTTCTTTAAAGAAAATAGATTGTGTGTGCCTCAATGTTCTTTGCGTGCATTGCTTGTGTGTGTCTCAATGTTCTTTGCGTGCATTGCTTATAAGAGAAGCACATGAGGGAGGATTAATGGGTCACTTTGGTATTAAAAAGACTTTGGATGTTTTGTATGAACATTTCTTTTGGCCTAAAATAAAATGTGATGTGCAAAGAGTCTGTTCTAAATGCATAATATGTAAGAAGGCAAAATCTAGAGTCTTGCCACATGGATTGTATACTCCATTACCTGTGCCTAGTGAACCTTGGATAGATATTTCCATGGATTTTTTTTTTAGGTTTGCCTAGGTCAAAACGAGGGATGGATTCTGTATTTGTGGTTGTTTACAGGTTTACTAAAATGGCACTTTTCATTCCATGTCATAAAACCGGTGATGCCACATATATTGATGATTTGTTCTTTAAAGAAATTGTGAGACTTCATGGTGTTCCTAAAAGCATTGTTACTGGTAGGGATAAAAAATTCTTCAGTCATTTTTGGAGAGTTTTATGGGAAATCTTGGTACTAAATTGTTGTTTTCTACAGCTTGTTATCCACAAACTGATAGACAAACTGAAGTTGTTAATCGAACTTTGACTCAATTGCTTATAATTGTAATAAAGAAGAATTTGAAATTTTGGGAAGATTGCTTGCCATTCATTTAATTTGCATATAATAGAAGTGTACATTCATCTACAAATTACTCTCCTTTTGAAATTATGTATGGTTTAAATCCACTTACTCCTTTGTATTTATTACCATTACCTATTAATGAAAGAGTAAGTCTTAATTGGAAGAAGAAAACTGAAATAGTGCAGCAACTATTGAAAATTGTGCCCTAGGGACCAATCATTGTACCTTAGACATTATTTATTTTAATGTATTTTCTCCATTTAATTATCATAGCTTTTGTATGTTTATTATGATAATTGCATCCATAGGCAAATTATGAATATTGTCCTAAATATACCTGGTCGGTTATCTATGTGGGAGCAAAGATAAAGTAAGATCAGTATGACTTTGATGAGCTATAGAGATACGAGTCAAAGTCATAGGCACTTGTAAGAGTACAAGGTGTTGGCCCGACCCGCTATGAGAAAGATGCATGGATTAAGTCATAAGCTTATCTCATATGTAATCACGTCACAATGCCCTTTGACATGAGATTATCATGGATTCCTACATGAAAGTCACTAAGCTTTGACCTAGTCAAAAGTCACCTTTGACCAGGTGATGATAAAGGCTATAATCGGGTTTAGGGATCTTTCATGTAGAGGAATATGAGTGATCAAGATTGGATTTATCCCTCCCATTAGTTGAGAGATATTACTGGGTCCCTCGATGAGTGAGTCTGAGACATGTATGGCCATACTGTAACGAAAATGATTTTTCATTTATGAGATCAGACTACTCAGGGATCGAGAAAGTAATGGTCAGGAATATGAGAGTGATGTTATCCATGCCTCATCCTTGATCGATATATCGTGTAACAAAAGGGACGTGATGTGGTTGCAAGAAAGGTTATGTCTTGTCAATGATCCCATATGTCTTGCTAGATGTCACTTGTGATTTGTAGGCTAATACTCAGTTTAGCTCATTGCCAACTTCATGTGGGCTTACAGGGTCGCACACAAGAACAAGCCCAACACGTGCTTTAATTCTAGGGTTTTCTGAATTATATATATATATTCAAAATTACATTAATATTATATAGATAATGTTAATATTTGTTAGTTTTAATATTTAATTTATTTGATAAATTAAATAACTAACATTTATATTCGAATTTAATTTATAAAGATGAATTAATTCATTGGCTCAATATTTGGATTAATTAAATGGATATGATTTGATCAGATTAAATTAATCCAAATGAAAATTGAAAAATTTGAATTTCATATTTTGAAATTTCAGATTTCGAATTTCAAGATTAATAAAGATTAATCTTGAATATATTTAGAAATTTGAATTTCAAGATTAATAAAGATTAATCTTCACATTATCTTTTGAAATTTAAATATTAAGATTAATAAAGATTAATCTTGAATACCTTTAAAATTCAAAATTTCAAGATTAATAATGATTAATCTTGAATATCTTTTGGAATTTGAATTTCAAGATTAATAAAGATTAATCTTGGATTATGATGCACTCTCCATGAGTTCTATAAATATGAGTACTCACGAACTGTGGAGGCATCCCATTCAGAATTCGAATTGGTTGTGAGCCACAGAAACCCTATAGAGAAAGAGTGAAACCAAAGGTGCTAGCACGCAGCTGTCGTTGGATCTGTTCGCATGGATAGCAGTATAGGGAGGTGATTAAAAGGTTGGCTCCTAGAGATCAGATTTCCAAAAACAGGTAAAAGATTATTGCTTGCTGTGAATTCAAGAACTGCAAAAATAAGGTAATATCCTAACTACTCTATCTAAACACCTTTAATAGATCCAAAAGAGGGATTAGAAAATTTTTGAAATTTGTTTCTTCAGCTGCGGATGTGTTTTCTAATTCCAACAGTGGTATTAAAGCTAGGTTCATGATTGGTTCTCGAATTCATGATGTATGTGTGATGTATGCTTTCTTGAAGAGTTCTGGAATTCATATATGTGTTCTTGATTTAAAGCATGATATGATATGTGTTTTTTCATTTATTTGTTCTTGATAATATTCATGATGTTGATGCGTTCTTGAAGCATAATCTTGATGAGATCTTGATGCATTATGAATATCCATGTGTTAGTCATATTGTATAAACTATCAAGATGATGTGTTCTTGATATATGAGTTATCATCTCTTTAGTTGTTTCTTTTCATATTAAGATGAGTTCTTAATATATAAGGTATATGCATTGGTGATGCTTTCAAGTATTATATGAGAAATCATCTCTCATAGTGTATGAGTTATGATATCTCATATTATTACTTCTCATATTGTATAAGGCTAATCTTTATTATATGGGAAATTATCTCTCATAGTGTATGAGTTATAATTTCTCATATTGTTACTTTTCATAATGTATGGGATATCATCTTAATTCCATATGACTCTTTGGGAAATTATTAAATGGGATCAGAGTCTAATTCTATTTGAAATTACAAATGGTATCAGAAGGGATTACAAATGGTATCAGAAGGAATTGTGAATTACATAAATAACCGTTAATATATTATGTGGTTAAATTTGTTTACTGGATTACATTTTGGTTATGGGAAATTATCTCTTATAGTGTATGAGTTATAATCTCTCATGTTTTTACTTTTCATAATATATGAGATCTCATTCTTAAATCATTTCTTAGTTATTTTTTATTATAGAGGTTATTTCATGGGCGTAACATTATTATAATTTACAAAAGGGTTGTAAATTTTCTCTATCTTTAATCACTTCTTATTATAGAGGTCATCACATGAGCTTGAGATGATATAGGATAGGTGTCATATTTTATGCTTCTTATGATTAGATCATATGATGCATATTATTATATATGTATATATATTTGTATGAGATACAAACTGTGTATGTATACATATAAACCATCTAATTAAAAAATCCTCATAATTCGATCTTAAGTCATAATGCCATCAATTAATGAATAATTGTTAAAACCTCGACCGCTTAGTTGTAAGTTCCACCAAAGTGGATCCATTTGAGTTATCTTGGGAAAGCAATCATGAGTAATGGTGCTACTCACACAATTTATTATTGTCTTAACTTAATTGAGATTATCAAAACAGTTTTGGATCTCAAGGTATAGATGGGATAAAACATGCTAGGTCATATGATGACCAAATCCCATAAAATCTAAGAGTTACATATGATGTAATTGGTAAAGAGTTACCTACCTAAATAACTTGAATTTAATGTCTTGCCAAAGCGAAGTTAAATATGGGTTTTAACCCACTAATCATATTGAGGGTTGTTGATTTAGTGGGAGATTACTAATCTACTTTGCATATTTAAAACTGTAGAGCCATATACAATAGTAATACCACTACACTATCACTGCGATCAATCCTTGAGAAGGACAAACTCAATAGGACAAACTTTCTTGACTAGTTTAGGAACTTGAGAATTATTCTCAAGCATGAAAAGAAAGGGTGATATCCTCGATCAACACATTCCTGACAAGACTACAGCCAATGCTCCCAGAGCTCAGAGAGATGCTTCCACGAAGCATAAGGATGACTCTGTGGGATGTAGGATGCCTGATGCTTGCCACCATGGTTCCAGAGATCCAAAAAGATATAGAACACATGGAGGCTTATAAGATGCTTGTTCATCTTAAGGAAATGTTTTAGTAACGGGCAAGGCAAGAGAGGTATGAGACCACTAAGACCTTGCATTCCTACAAAATGGCTAAAGGTGCATCAGTTAGCACTCATGTTGAAAAAGAAAAGGAAAGGCAAGGGCAAAGGAAAGGGTAGTGACTCAGCTGGTAAGACCAAAGGGCCAAAAGAAACCTGAAATTAAGTCAACGCCTAAGAAGGTAAAGCCTCAAAAGGAAGGAGTGTGCCTCTTCTGCAATGAACCTGGTCATTGGAAGAAGAATTGCAAACTCTATCTAGAAGATTTGAAAAGAAAAGGAAGGATAGCGAGGCTATCTCTTCTAGTATTTATGTTATAGACATTCATTTGTCTACTTCCTCTACATGGGTATTAGATACTGCATGTGGTTCTCACATCTATATGAATGTACAGGGTCCCAAGGATAGTAGAAAACTGAAGAAAGGGGATGTGGAACTACGCAATAATGTTTGTTAGTTTTAATATAGATAATGTTAATGTTTGTTAGTTTTAATATTTAATTTATTGGATAAATTAAATAACTAAAATTTGTATTCAGATTTAATTTATAAAGATGAATTAATTCATTAGCTCAATATTTGGATTAATTAAATGGATATGAATTGATCAAATCAAATTAATCCAAATGAAAATTGCAAAATTCGAATTTCATATTTTGAAATTTCAGATTTCGAATTTCAAGATTAATAAAGATTAATCTTGAATATCTTTTAAAATTCGAATTTCAAGATAAGTAAAGATTAATCTTCACATTATCTTTTGAAATTTAATTATCAAGATTAATAAAGATTAATCTTGAATACCTTTAAAATTCAAAATTTCAATATTAATAAAGATTAATCTAGGATTATGATGCACTATCCATGAGTTCTATAAATATGAGTACTCATGAACTGTGGAGGAATCCCATTCAGAATTCAAATTTGGTTGTGAGCCACAGAAACCCTAGAGAGAAAGAGTGAAACCAAAGGTGCTAGCACGCTGCCGTCATTGGGTCTGTTCACGCGAATACCATTAGAGGGAGCCGATTAAAAGGTTGGCTCTTAGAGATCGGATTTCCAAGAACAGGTAAAAGATTATTGCTTGCTGCGAATTCAAGAACTGCGAAAATAAGGTAATATCCTAACTACTCTATCTAAACGCCTTTGATAGATCCAAAAGAGGGATTAGGAAATTTTTAAAATTTGTTTCTTTCGCTGTGCTTGTGTGTTCTAATCCCAACAGCAATTTCATGAGTGTGTGAAACAACAAATTGAAAAGAAAAATGAGGAATATGCATCCAAGGCAAACAAGGAAGAAGGCGTGTTCTTTTTTAACCTAGAGATTGGGCTTGGGTGCATATGAGAAAAGAAAGATTTCCAGCTCAACAAAAGTCAATTATCTCCAAGAGGAGATGGCCATTCCAAGTTCTTGAAAAAGTCAATGATAATGCTTACAAGATTGACTTGCCTGGTGAGTATAATATTAGTGCTACATTTAACGTAGCTGATTTATCTCCTCTTGATGTAGGAGAAGATTCAAGGATGAATCGTTTTGAGGAGATAGGGAATGATGCGATCTAGCAAGCTAACTTATCAATTCAAATAAGAATGAAAACAAGAAACCTCCAAAACTTGAACGGATAGAGCTTCCCCAGACGGATTGAGGCTGTCTTGCGGTAAGTGGCGAGTTTCAAAACTATCGCGCTATCAAAAAACAAGTGAAACCACAAGTTGTCATAAGAATAGAGGCATCCTGATTCCAATATATCTCGATATGCATGAAGAGAATGAAATGAAGTGGGTATTATCATTTGGTGAAGAAGCCAAGGGAGAGAAGAATCAGGAGTGTGGTGTGGTGTGGTGCGGTGGTGGTGCGTGAAATGATTGGAAAGAAGCGTGTTACAATGCTTTGAAGAATAAACGGTGATGGTGCAGTGCAGTGATGTGCTTTGAAATACTTTCCCCCCATGCCCATCATTCACCACCACACACTCTTTACTTCCTCCTTGACCTCCCTTTGATCATGGTGTTTCCTTTGGATCCAACCAGTCTAAGTATTTTCATGTAGAGAAAAGATACACAGAAACAGGATTGTTGCTCAGAAGCATAGGGCCATACTATTTCGATGATACATGTTATGTATATTAAATTATAATGATGGTGGCAAAAGGAAGAGGGTGGTGCGTACGCAGGGGCATACTGAGAAGGTGATGAAGAGGTAGAGTGAAAAAGGTTAATAGTGAAGGTTAAGGGTGAGATGGAAAGGAGTGGGGTCACGTGAGGAGAGGGCCGAATTTTAAATTTTGATATTTTAAATTTAATTTATATTTTGAATTTTGAAAACAAAAACCCTCTAAAACTCTGTTTATTTTTAATTTATGCTATCGAAATATCTTTTGAATTAGTGCATCATGTCCTTATCATTATTTATTACACCTTATTAGTTTGTCCCTATAAGTACACCCTATGAGGACACCCATATGAAGCAATTAAAAACTTGAAAGCCAAGCTTATCTTTCTTTACTCTTTCCAAATCTGAGTTAATCTTGATCGATTGACAAAAATTTCAAGAAAAGGTACTTTCCCAATCTCTCGTCCTTGTTCTTGATATTCTTTGGTTCATATTTAATTTGTGTTTTATTGTATTATATTTCACTGTTCTTGTGGCCTGAATAGTCTTTGTTATAGTCCTTTTCTTGACTATTGTAACATCTTCATAACTCTCCCTCGTAGATATTGTTCTTATTGCACATAGAGCAGGGTTTTATTTTGTTAGAGTTCTACAATACTCCAGAAAACGCGTTTATGAGATAAAAATATCATCACCCATATAAGATTTCTTGTAGATATTGACACTTGTTGCAAATAGAGTATGATTTTGTTCTCTTGGAGTTCTACAATACTCTAGAATGCGCATTTATGAGAGGAAGAAATTCATACCCTTATAAGACATGTTCCATTCCCCCTTCCCAATTTATATGACACTTCACATCCACAAGTTTCAGGTTTTTGGTTTCAGTTGGGAAGGGTAATGAAGCAAGCTTTATAAGGATGCGAATATCTTTCCCTCATAGACACATTTTCTTGAGTATTGTAAAAGTCCAGGAGATAAAACCCTACTCTATTTGCAGCAGGAACAATCTTAAAACTAGAAGAGATTACATGACTTATAGTTTGTCTAAATAAAAGTTGAATGTAATTATTTGTTTTATTTAATTTCTGATAGGGTATCAAAATCAACTTTAAGCTAAGCCATGAGTTATAGCTTTGTCTCACCGCTTACTTTTCCATCCATAAAATGTTCAATCGTGATCATCAAGAAATGTCATGCAATTGTTGACCTATATTTGCCATCGGCAAAGAAGCGAGCAACCCAACTAATGATGGATGTCAGAGCAACCTACTATCCAAAGCCCAACCTTGAAAAACCCCAAGGTGAAGACTCCTACTTCATCTACCCCAAACGAAACATTGTGGGCATTGCCGATGGTGTCGGGGGCCGGACGACGCAAGGCATTGATGTCGTCCAATACACTTGTAAACTCATGGAAATGCTACATACTCCGTAATGCTCCAACAAAAAGGATCCATCATCCCCAGAACAGTTCTGGAGCACGCCTTCATCAACACAAAAAGCAAAGGCTCCTCCACTGCTTGCATTACGACCCTAAAATGAAAATTTAATGATACTCTTAAGGAGACATGTTACTCCTTGCACGCTATGAACGTCGGAGATAGTAGGTTCATGGTGTTCAGGGACCTCAAGTTAGTTTTCCAATCACCAACACAATAGCATCGTTTCAACATACCATATCAGCATAGAAATAGAAAGAAGAGCAACACAATAAAGGAAACTGAGGAATTCAATCTGGAAATGAGGGAGGGAGATATAGTGGTGTTTGGGACAATTGGAGTATTTGATAATGTTTATCTTAGAGAGATTCAGAGGTGCATAGAGTTGAATTGTGGAGCTATCGATGATGAGAGAGTGACGCCTGAGGAGCTGTCTTGGCTTATAGCCGAAGTTGCTCGGTGCAATTCCCATAGCAGACATGCAGAAATCCTATTTTCAGAAGCATCTCGCAATGCTGGGAGAGAATATTCAGGAGGAAAGATTGATGATATCACTGCTCTTGTAGCCTACATAGTCCCTTATTGATTTGATTTGTTATTACGCACTTAGCTATATATGTTTTGTAATGATCATTTTACATAAATATTTCTAATGTGATGTAGACCTATGATCAACTGTAACGATTTAGAAACACGCACACATTTCAATTCAATTTTTGTTAAGTTGTTGTGTTTTCTTGCAACGGCTAAATCCTCTAACAATACAAGTCTCATAACATCCAAGCAATCTTTTATTAAGATAATTTGTTTATATATGTTTTGGTATTGTTTATATGATTTAAAATTGATAGCAAATCCAATCTCATATTATATATATAAAAGTATAAATTTCTCATATTATAATCATATTATTAGGTTTATAGTTTGCCATGATAAAAGCTTATTTGTACTATCATTTAAAAAGATAAATGTTATTATTCCTTTAATTTCTGATATGGTATCAAAGTCACACCCAATAAAGAAAAAGAATAAGAAGAAAAAGAAGTAGAAGTAGAAGAAGGAGATCGTAAGGAAGGAGGAGGAGGGGAAGAGTTCATGCATGAGGAAGTTGAAGAAAATGAGATTTTATCTTCTATGGTTGTCGTCTTCTCTTCTCTAGTTGTCTTATCTTACACAAGGAACTTTATCATCCCTAACCTCTTCTTTGATACATTCTCTTCCGATAAAAAAAATTCTCTCCTTTGTTTATTTTCACGTATGCCTATTACTCCCTCCATTCTAGTTAATTACATAATATTTCATA
Organism: Vachellia pachyceras; assembly: GCA_025593235.1. Taxonomy (NCBI): domain Eukaryota; kingdom Viridiplantae; phylum Streptophyta; class Magnoliopsida; order Fabales; family Fabaceae; genus Vachellia; species Vachellia pachyceras. The sequence continues at coordinate 13,842 of JANTPZ010144728.1, read as the reverse complement.
ATTTTTATATAATATTCATTTTTTAGAAAAATATTTAAATAATGCTCATAAACAACAGACCGTGAACATTTTTAAATTATTTAAACTGCATTTTTATAGAATTTTAATTTTCCATTGGTGCCGTTTAAAATGTTCTGTAAAATCAAAATACGTACACTTAAAAGAGAATGTTGTAAAATCAAAATCCTTCGTGCTGCATCCAGTCCTGTAAAATCAAAACTCGTCTTGTACTTCTTTCTTTCACCATTCTTAGTGTTTCTTCCACGTCTCACTGAATCTACGGCCTCCTCAGATTCCAAATCCCATTCACAACAAACCACCACCAGACCCATAAAAAACCCCGTCACTCTCCATCTTCCTCATCTTCTTCTCCTTCTGATTCTTCTGGTAAGATCCCGCAAGATCTGGCTCTGCACTTTTGCTTCCAATCCGCGCCTCTGCCACGGTCAAGTTCGACGCCCAGCAGCCCTTGTAAGAAGCGTCCGGGTTGGAGGAGTTGAAGGAGATGAAATTTGGAACTGTGAAATGGGTAGGTGAGAGTGGCAATGGCGGGAGGGAAGACGTGAAATCTGGAACTGTGAAATCTGGATATGAGACTTGTTCCAGATTTTTTACCTTTAGTCGACCATTGAAATCTGGATCGTTCTGTCTTCTTGGTGCAATTTCTGATAATATTTTGTATGTTGCAAACCTTGGAGACTCTGAAGGTATTCTTGTACGCCGAGATTCGGAGAGCAAAAATGCCCAGTGGTAGCAGTGTGGCTATTAACAGATCATAATGTGGCTGTAGAAGAAGTGAGGAGGGACCTGGAAGCCCTGCTTCCTGACGATTCACACTATGATGGGGAATAACTCTCATACAAGGTAACATCTACATATTTGGACCTTCATATGCTTAGATGTTCCTTTAGATGATAACAAACCCATCATGTTCTATAGTTGTATATGGAGTATAGTCGAAGCATGACCTTAAGGAAGTGTTGGTGGCTAACCTGACCTCAAGATGGCCTGTGAACTTATTGCCGAAGCTGGTGAATCTGGTGACAACATTAGAGGAGTTTTGCAGGAACTCGGTGATGACAATATGGCATTATCATGGAGGTTACCAAGTAGGGGGTGGTGGATAGTGATTATAAAGTTATTGAGGCTGGCTCTCTGCATGTTATTGATGGTTCCACCTTTAATTATTCTCCAGGCACTAATCCTCAAGCCAATGTTATGATGCTTGGAAGGTACTTCAACTATATTTTTCCTTCTTTTATATATGTGGGTATATACATATTAGTGGAGATTTTCTCCTCCTTCATGGATCTGTTAATTAATGCTCATTCCATTGGTTTTTGCTTGTGGTGTTGCAGTTATATGTGACTTCAAATATTGTCGCAGCGAATTGCTGCTGAGTGATTAGTGTGATGTTAATTAGTTTGATTATCAGTTATTTCAGCACGACGAGGCTCATCAATGAGTATTATTATACTAGACGTCACTTCCAAATAAATGTAAAGATTAATTAAAAGGCCATTAATGTGAGTGTTATATATATAAATATATTATAAAGCTACATTCAATTCAAACGACGCTTTTTTTTTGGGCTAAAAATTCAGACGATGCTTTTCGTCACAAGTTATACTAAATGTTCCTCGACCTAATACGCAAATTCCCGGAGGGCATTCCTATTATTGACCTGAAGGATTCTTACCCAACCGTGATGGAGGATTTGCAGGTAAAAGACTTTTCTAGTTGGTTTTTTTGTTTGATGAACATTAGCCTATCAGTATTGGAAGGATATTGGTTATACATGTATCTTTAACTCGAATGTTGCTTTGGGCTTAATAAGCAAACCCAACCATTTTCATAAAGTTAATTGCTTTTCTCTGGAATATTAACCTTTGGGACAATTTAGTGCAAATTCAGTGTCATTTTCGAAGAAGCTTAAACACATGGCAGCACATTACCTTTGCACGTTAGTGGACATTGTAAGATCAATTTACAGCTTTCCTAGTAACATGATGAAAATTATTGAGGAAATGGAGACATTTCTTATGGTGCTTGCTTGAATTTGTTTTAGCTTTTCATGCTATTCAAATTAGCAGTTGCAAGGTTTATGCATATGGCCAGTTATGGAATATCTTTTGGAAGAGTTACCAACAGAAACCTGTATAGCGGCTAACTAATGCGCTAACACCTTAGCTATGTTGACTCATGATATTACTGTTTGTTTTTGTATTTTGATCATCTTTGTTGTTGGAAGGTGGTTGAGTTGCATGTTAATTCAACTGTTATTGTTACTACAGTCATTTTTTTAGGTTGCAATCAAGAAAATGAAGAAACATTACTATTGAAAAGAGTATGCAAATTGTAATATCCACCCTTTTCTGTAAACTAAAATATAGGCCAAACCGATAGTTATAAGATGATTTAAGCCCCAGAAATAAAAGTATAGAAAGGGAAGATGTCAATGGACCAAAGAGATCCTGGTCAATTTAGTCCTAAGGCTTTGGAATTACTAAGAATGTAAGCCAGGGACATAAATATCATTAAGTATAAAGACCAAGGGCAATATGGTCATTGGATAAAAAGGGGCTAACAAGTAGTCAAAAGTCAAGTTAGAGCCTACAGATAGAAAGCACGGAAAAGTTGATGCTGATGGGTTGGATAACCCAAAGTCAGACCTGGCTCAGCGGGAGAAATTTTATGAGAACTCCGCAGTTAAGCGTGATCACCCTGGAGTAGTGTAAGGATGGGTGACTTTCTGGGAAGGACCCAAAGGTCATTACACAAAAGACTGGAGGCGAAAAAGTCAAGGGCAAAATGGGAATTACGAAAAGTTAGACAGTGTGTAAGGGCATTTTGGTCATTTGACAAAGTCAAAGTCAAAAAGTCAACTTTTGACCAAAATATCAGAAAAATTTACAGATGCGAAAAGGATAGAGCAGTACTCACTAATTAACTGAGATTTGACAGATTGTCAAAATGCGGCCTAGATCTCTGTTTAGAGAATTTTGAAGGTAAATTGGCCGAAAATAATTATTTGAGGTGCCAGGAAACCTCAATTAGTTGATCAATCAGTTGAGTTTAGCGCACAGGAAAATAAAGTGAATTTTATAGTAATTAATAAAATTATTGCCCAATATACGATTGAGACGAATTTCCTAATTTTAAGGAAAAAGGCCCGAAAATCCTGAAAATGTAATTTTATTTAAAAAATTAATTTTAGACAATCCGGAGGGCAATTTGATGAAAGAAAAAGGGCTAGAGTATCAGTTAAAATTATAGAAAATTTTAATACCCTAAAAGTTATTTGTCCATCGGAAATACCTTTTTCAGGGATTTTCAACAGGAGAAAATTACCCTGTTATTTTTTGATGAATTTCAGGGATAGTTTTGGAGAAATATTTCACCATATTAGTAAATGAATTATGGAGATGAAAAGAGGAATAAAATATCTCCAGAAGAGCAGAGAAAAATTTACTGGAATAAAGTTAGTTTACCGGTAAAAAGTGTAATCGGTAGAAGTAATCGAACGATAACTGGTTTGGTTAGTGTAACCAAAGTTCCAACCAGATTTTTAACCCATGTGCAGCCCATTATGATCACTTTATGAGGACCAATGAAAAGAAGCTAAGTATAAGGTGTGGTGGTGTATGGACTCTTGGATCTTGTCTTAATTTACAAGATTAGATTCACTCTCAACCATCCACCTAATCTTCACATGCATTAAAACCCTTATGATCATATTTTTACTCCATTTTCCAGCCCAATGTTCGTGCACAACCATACCTGAAAAGAGAAGAGAAGAGGCAACCATGGATGAAGAGAAAAAGCTCCAAAAATCCAAGGTAAAGTTGAGTTATGATGAAATCTTTCATATATTTCTACTCCTTGGAACTTCCTCTTCACTTCTATCAGTTTAGTTTTTGGATTTGTGCTGGATTTTGGCTGCTGAAATGTTAGGGTTCTTGTGGGAAAAAATGAGAAAAAAGGGATTTAAATCAAATAATTGGTACCAAACAACTCTATGCAAGTTAAGCAGTTGATTGGTGTATGTGTTGTTGTTTGGATGTTTTGTAAATTTTTGGAATGGCAAAACCTAAGGGGAAATGCTGTCCAAATTTTTATTTGAGGTAAAAGAGTTGTGTTTAAGCCAAACAACACGTAAGAGGAATTTTAGGATCAAGAATATGTGATTATATATGTTGGAATCTTGAAAAATCGCTTTGTTGTGCATTTTGGAAGATTTTCGTCCTGATATGTAACAGTGGGGAAGGAGCTGGATTTTAATGATTTTAATGCTTCCAATGGTTTTAAAATGAGATTTTGTGTAGGGTAAAAGTAAGAAAAGGATTTGGGAAGCATTTGAAATCATAAGAACATGTTTCAAAGTGTTAAGGGTCTTGAAAGTGCAAGAGAGGATTTTAGTGCGTTTTTATGGTTTTCTTGCAAAGTTGATGACTTGAACTTCATGATTATGTTCTTGTGTAATGATTAGAAAATTTAAATACCAAAGAAATCATTGGAAAAGATTAACAAGAGAGCTTCAAGTTCAAGGGGGAATTAAGAGGACAAGGTAGCAACACTCCTAAATTTGGCATCTACTTTGCATTGATTTATATATGTGTTAGTTGCCATGTTTGTTGTGTGGTTGTAGCCATTTAAATTATGAAATCTTACTTGTGTGAAAGCATGATGGTTGTTATGTAATGATTGTCTAGACTTGGAAAGTTGATTGATTGTTCTTGTTACATGGCATAATTGATCTCATTATTAATCATGCACGTAGATGTATTATTAGAGTGTTTGCTACTGGGATTTCCTTGAAATCTCACCCTCCCCCACTAACCATTTTAGGTACAAGCACAAACAAGGGTAAGAGCAAGGTTTATGGTGATAGAAGATGGCATATTATGATGATCTTGCTTGTAGAAATTATGAATTATGTTTGAAGAATATGTTAAGGATTGTTGTAGTTATGTAAATTAAACCTCTACATGATAAATAGCGAACATATGTGAATGCATGCATGAATATATTCAAAAGAAGTAGACAAATTAGGCATGCATGAAGAGAAGTTTAAAAATGATCAAAAGAAGTTTTAATAAAATTTTAGAAATGACAAGTTTTCAAGTAAAGGGTTCCAAAATCTTAGAAATTGCCCTATTTTCAATTGATAATGAAAAAAACAAACTCTGATTGAGCTGAAACTTTCTAGTTAAATACTACACATCCTAAGTTTTAAAATGAGCCAAGGTTTGTTAAATTTGGATGTGTAGATAAGGAGTTATGATTTTCCAAAGTTAAGAGAAAAATCTGGAAAACTGGGAAGTTACCAAATGAACAGTGATTTTAACTAAATAAACTGTATCAATTGGTAAAGTTCTGGAACAGTGAGTATTTTTCCCCTGTAGATCACTTTATAAGCTTCAAATGGAAATTTGAACCACTCCATTTCAATTTTTCTAGAATTAGTTATGATTTTTCAAAGTTGGGCCAGAAATCTGGAAAATGACCAAGTGAATAGTAACCTGAAAATGAAATTTTCAAGTTCACTTATTTGGTTAATTTAAGTTATATGAGGCCTTAAAGTGGTTCATAGTGATCTAATATGATGCTTATAGGGGAAAATAAGGAGTGTCACATTGTTGGTATCAGAGCAAAGGTTTGGGATTGATTGGAATAAGTATGCACTTGTTATTCTATGTTACGTATGCATGGTTATCTTTTTATGATTGCCTAAGTGACATGTTAAGTGTTATGCTATAATTGGATATGTATATGCTAAGTATTATGGTATATGTTGGTTGCCTCTTATGATGATATGTTAGTTAGTTATGTTCCTATTCATGAGTTATGAATAAATGTGACTAGCTAAACATGAAAAGTCAAGTACACCAGTGAAGTGTCCGAAAAAGAGAAGGAGCTAGCATAAGAACTACTAGAATATGCAGGGGATAACAGATATGAAGGTCCAGTGTTTGATGGGATTGCTTCTCTACAGCGCATACTGGATGCTAACACCTGAGGACTCTGAGAGTACACCACTCTCAGTTAACATATATCCAGATGGGCTAGATAGGTATATGAGCTGGATCAGATTGTCCATAACCCGTAAGTCCGGTAGAGATGCTGGTACCAGAGGAAGAGCTCCTAGTAGAAGAAGAGGATCCATAAATGAAAGAGAACCTCGGATACACTTAATCTGGATTAGGATCTACTATGATAGTATTATCTCGAGGTTCAAGCAAGATGCAAAGGCAACCAAAAGATCAAAGTTTAAACTACAGAGTTTGGCTAGAGGAGATAGTTTACGGGAAACTCAAACGCCGCAAATTGATTTTGCCAAACGTAACCTAGAACTGAATACCCGTGAACTACAGAACTACATTTCTACATTTTACCCAAATAGAAAGGGTCAGAGAGGCCCTTGAGCTTGATTAGCTGCAGAAGACGCAGCAGATCTATCAGGGATATATATAGTTTTCTTCTCAGTTGAGATTGAAGTTAAAGAGTCCCTTAGTGATATTCTAGTAGTCTGGGAGTTCCTAGAAGAGTTTCCAGAGGGGATCAGCGGACTACCTCCACAGAGAGAGGTGGAGTTCGCCATTGATATAGTACCAGGAACAAAACCCAATTTCTAAGACTCCGTAAAGAATGGCTCCAATTGAGATAAAAAAGGTAAAAGAGCATATAGAAGAGCTATTAGAGAAGGGATTCATTTGACTCACTGTTTCACCCTGGGAAGCCCCAGTTCTCTTTGTGAAAAAAAAGAAGAAGGACGTGAGTCTAAGATTGTGTATAGACTACCATGAATTAAATGAAGTGATAGTAAAGCATAAGTATTTGCTTCCCCATATTGATGATTTATTGACCATTTGAGTGGTACCAAAATATTTTCTAAAATAGATCTCATATCAGGCTATCACCAGCTCCGAGTTAGAGTTGAGGACAATCCCTAAGACGACTTTCCGTATCAGATGCGAACATTGAGTTTATAGGGATGTCATTTGGTTTAATGAAAGCCCCTGCAGTTTTCATGGACTACATGAATTATGTATTTTGGCAATATTTGGACCAGTTTGTTGTAGTCTTATAGATGATATTATAGTGTACTCCAGATCTTTAGAGGAATATAAAAGGCATCTGAGAATTGTATTAACTGTTTTGAAAGAAAAACATTTATACGCTAAGCTCAGTAAGTTCTAGTTATTAAAGGCGAAATTCCTAGGATAGGTGATCAGGAAGGAGTCGCTGCAGACTACGCCGAAGTAAAGGCAGTACTGAGATAGAATCGGTCTAGGACAGTAAGAGAAGTGAAATTCCTAGAGCATGTGTTCTCTCAAGAAGGGGTCGCAGTAGACTACGCCAAAGTAGAGGCAGTACTGAGATAAGATCTGCCTAGGATAGTAACCGAAGTCAAGAGCTTTTTGGGCCTAGCAAATTATTACAGATGTTTTATACAACACTTTTCTCGGATTGCCTTGCTGCTAACTAAGCTCACTAGAAAGTACCAGTCTTTTTCCGTGAAATGATAAGAATATCTATACGCATAATCTAGAGCTGGCAGCGATAGTTTATGCTTTAAAGATATGGATGTACTAGTTATATGGAGCAACCATCAAGTTATACTATGATCATAAGCGTCTCGAAGTATTTACAAGATTAGAAAGAGCTGAACTTGAGACAATTACGTTGGACGGAGTTGCTCAAAGACTATGACTACATGATAAAGTGTTATCTAGGTAAAGCAAATGTAGCTGCAGATGCACTAAGCAGGGACACAGTGTATGTGGCTTCAATAATGATGAAAGAACAGAAGCTGGTAGAGATTCTTTGAGATTGGAGAGTATTAAATCAGTTGCGGATAGAGCCTGATGGATACAGAACCACTCAAATCCTCAATGATATAGAGGATGAGATCAAGGAAGCTCAGCAAGAGGATCAGTTTGGTCAGAACTTAGAGACTTAGTTGAGTCAAGGGGGAGCCTGGGAGTTCAATAAGACTCCCGAGGGAATAATAAAGTACAAAATAGATATTGGCTCTGTTTGTTTTGCCCGTTTGCACAACGGGTGCGCTTACCGAGACACTTTTCCTCTCACATAAACTGCCTCAGAATCTGTGTCCATTTTCCCAACGGGCTATCCAAACGGAGCCATTATATCCCTCCAACGCCTACTTTGAGGTAGAAGAATAAGTCTTACCCTTGGAACTGATATAGAGGAGATGAACATGGAAAGAATCTCTGATAGTCCAGTAACATTCGAGGTTACTAAACATCCTAAGCTATTAGTGAGCTAGGATATGATCATGTGCTCGACAAAGTACATGTTATCAGAGATAAAGTTCTATGCATTATAATCATCCAGAAGTTCAAAGAGTTACAGAAGCAAAGAGATAGGATAGGTATAGTAATAAAATCATGTCTAGTGATTCTAATGCCAAATGTAAATAAAAGTAGATGGTATGAATAGTTGAAGCATAGTTATGATATAGAAATGCTACTTGGGCTGTATTTTATGACAGATAAGTATGAGAATGAGTTGGGCAGACGTTGAATAAGTTGTGATTAATTTTCTAATGAAATTAGAATGTTGACAGTACCAAAAGTACTAGAGCTGCTGAAGGGCTTTATGATTATTAAGAGTAAGCCAGATAGACTGTGATAGACATAGTAGCCGCAACAGCAATTTTAGTAACCGCAACAGACTTCCCAACTTAAGCCAGCCCAAGTTTAATAGCAATAAAGGCATAGTACTAGCAGCAGAGTTTGAGGATACTTCGTGATGAATTATCTGCTAGTATATAGGCTTAAATCTTTATATGATAAAAGATTCATATGAGAATGAATAGTGAAGCTGAAATGACCATGGATGAATTGGTCAAGGAATCTTAAGAGCTACCGAAGGGAAAGTTGGGTAGCGCATCATAATGATACAGATGATGAAAAATGGAGAAAGAAGTGATATGACACATCTCAAAATAGTAAAGACAAGTAATGTAGAATTTAGAGATGTCATAAACAGTGAGATTTAAACTAGTGATATTTCACTATGTTTCCAAGCATCACAGAAGGGTGCGATCCTCAGGCCAAGTATGGGAATGAGAAATAGATTCTCATCAGTGAATGCCACTGCTAAATAAGTAAGAAAGCTAAGAAAGGTTCCCTAATTGGGATAAGGTACGTTGCGTTATGATGAGAAGAGGAAGTAACCAACAGAAAGCATACAAGAGAATGCTTTAGCCAACAAGTATCTCTCTAGAGTTTGGGATGATGATTTTCCTATGCCATCGCTGCAGTTAGGCGCATGCTTATTAAAATCGCCGCAGTTATGCGAGCCACTTCCTGATAGACAGGAAGAAGAGCAAATTCCTGATAGACAAGGATTAAGCGGGACCAGTCGCTGCAGTTAAGCGAGATACTTCCTTATAGACAGGGAGAAGCATATTCCTGATAGACAGGAATCAGATAGAACTCCAATAGGAAACCATTGTAAGCTTCTCATGTTGTCCCACAAGAAAAAGAAAGCAGTAAAAGCATGGCACATGGAATAAACCATTCCCAATACAAAGAGAGAGAAAATGAGCTAATAGCAGTCAAGGACAAAATCCCTTAAATAGCTGGGTACCAGATAAATTAGTAAGATGAACAAAATGTAAGTCCTCTCTCTGCAACGTCATAGCAATGATCAGAAAAGAAGTAGTAAGGATTGTTGAATCCTGAGATATAGCAGTTTGGCATAAAACAGGCATTGATTGAATCAATGTCTGACAGTTTGAACATTATGATAAAAGAGATATGGCCTGAGAAGAATGAGCTAAGAAGCACGAAAGGAAAAGAGAAAATGCTAGAAAAGTGCTGAAGTAAAAAGAAGGAATAAGCAAGATCTCAGAAGATAGTGCTGCTTTATAAGATTAGTCTTGGGAAATTATCAGTCTAGATATCACTGAGGATGAATAACTTATTCTAACCCATGTTCCATGGTTTAAAGGTTTCTAAAGAGTAAGAATGACTCCCTTAGTAATGTTATGAGGTAAGGGTCAGGGACCAAGCCTACAGAAGGGTGTTGATGCGTATAAGGTCATAGTGAACCTCAGTAAAGGAGCCTGTGAAGAGGCTCGGAGTCAGAAGTATGATGCTGCTATTAGAACATGAGAATGAGATGATCAGGAATGGGTTCAAGATAAGAAAATGTCCTCACGTTGAATAGCTAGTACAGAGAGAGTACCCTTGATTATTTCTTTATATAGGCTAGCTATCAATGAGAGTAAGCTTATTCCAGTCCCTGAAAAGAGGGAAAGTAAAGAAAGTAAAGACAAAGCTATAAGTCCTGAATAAAGTATAGTCAGGCTAGCTAAAATGTTAGAGCCTCAAAAATTGAAGCTTAAAGAGTGATGTATGAATACTAGCAGATAGCTATGAAGCTAGTTAAATAGCATGAGATCTAGAAAGTAAAGTAAAAGTTTCTCTGAACTATGAAAGCACAGAAGAACCAAGGGAAATGAGAAATCTTAAAAAATTCCCTATTGGAGTGCTGAAGTTCAGAAAGGAATGTTATAACTCTACAAAGCCTGCTATGAGGTTATAAGTATGAGTTGAGAAAGGAAGAAAAGAACAGCCCTATATATTGCACGAACTCACCAGATATTGAAAGAAGAGACACAAGGGTGAGTTAAGAGTAAAGAAAAAGAAGGGTTTCAAATAGTAAAAGTCAGCCAAGAATGAAGCTGATTAGTGAAACGCGAGGTAAGAAATAAGGAAGCCTCGAAGATTCCATTTTTCAAAAGTAATGGTCAGATAGTAAATATTAAGAAGCTCTAGAAAAAAGAAAAATTGGCATGATTCTGAGACAGTGATGGAACAGCTAAGCAAATAAAGCCGAAGAGATGTGAAAAATCAGTAATTAATCCATGCCAATAAGAGAAGATGATCGTTGAATATAAGATTGGAGATCATATGTCTTTAAGGGTATCTCCATTAATGAGAATTAAGTTAGTCTTCAAGGCTAAAGGAAGCCATTTTTTAAAAAACTTAAAGATAAGACGATAGTATTGTTAGGCCTTACCCCTAAGCCTGAGTCAAAGACGCCAAAAATTTCCTATTTCCCATATAAAAGGAAAGAGCCTACAACAAATAATTATAAAAGTATTCTGGTAAGAGCTAGCGCCAGAGAAAGTATGTAGGGAAACAGAAGAAAAGATGAAAGTTAAGAACCTAGAGTTAAAGTACTCATATGTGTAAATTTCGAGGACGAAATTTATTTTAAGGGAGAAGAAATGTAATATCCACCCTTTTCTGTAAACTGAAATAGAGGTCAAACCGATAGTTATAAGATGAGTTAAGCCCCAGAAATAAAAGTACAGAAAGGGAAGATGTCAATGGACCAAAGAGACCATGGTCAATTTAGACCTAAGGCTTTGGAATTACTAAGAATGTAAGTTAGGGAAATAAATGTCATTAAGTATAAAGACCAAGGGCAATATGGTCATTGGATAAAAATGGGTCAAACAAGTAGTTAAAAGTCAAGTTAGAGCCTACAGATAGAAAGCACGGAAAAAGTTGATGCTGATGGGTTGGATAACCCAAAGTCAGACCTGGCTCAGCGGGAGAAATTTTATGAGAACTCCGTAGTTAAGCGTGCGCACCCTGGAGTAGTGTAAGGATGGGTGACCTCCTGGGAAGGACCCAAAGGTCATTACATAAAAGACTGGAGGCGAAAAAGTCAAGGGCAAAATGGGAATTACGAAAAGTTAGACAGTGTAAGGGCATTTTGGTAATTAAGAGAAATGCAAGGGCATTTTGGTCATTTGACAAAGTCAACGTCAAAAAGTCAACTTTTGACCAAAATATCAGAAAAATTACCAGATGTCCAAAAGATTAGCAGAACTCACTTATTAACTGAGATTTGACAGATTGTCAAAATGCGGCCTAGATCTTTGTTTAGAGAATTTTGAAGGTAAATCGGTCGAAAATAATCATTTGAGGTGCCAGGAGACCTCAATTAGTTGAGTTCAAAGCATAGGAAAATAAAGTGAATTTTATAGTAATTAATAAAATTATTTCCCCATATACGATTGAGGCGAATTTCCTGATTTTAAGGAAAAAAGCCCGAAAATCATGAAAAGGTAATTTTACTCAAAAACTAATTTTAGACAATCCGGAGGCCAATTTGATGAAAGGAAAAGAGCTAGAGTATCAGTGAAAATTATAGAAAATTTTAGTGCCCTAAAAGTTATTTGCCCGTCGGAAATACGTTTTTCAGGGATTTTCGGCAGGAGAAAATTACCCTTTTAATTTTGGACGAATTTCAGAGATATTTTTGGAGAAATATTTCACTATATTAGTAAATGGATTATGGATATTAAAAGAGGAATAAAATATGTAATATCCACCCTTTTTCTAAAAACTAAAATAGAGGCTAAATCAATAGTGAGAAGGTAAGACAAGGCCTAGAAATAAAAGTACAAAAAGAAGAGATGTCAATAGACCAAAAAGACCTGGTCAAATTAGTCCTAAGGCTTTGAGAATACTAAGGATGTAAGCCAGGGACATAAATGTCATTAGGTATAAAGACCAAGGGCAATATGGTCATTAGATGAAAGAGGCCAAACCAGTAGTCAAAAGTCAAGTTAGAAACTACGGATAGAAAGTCCGAAAAAAGTTGATGCCGATGGGCGGAGTAACTCAAAATCAGACTTGGCTCAGCGGAAATAATTTTATGAGAACTCCAAAGTTAAGCGTACTCATCCCAGGAACAATCTCAGGATGGGTGACCTCCTGGGAAGTTGCCCAAGGGGTCAGAAACCAAAAGATCAAGGGCAACAAAGTCAAGGGCAAAATGGGAATTTATGAAAAGTTAGACTGTGAAAGGGCATTTTGGTCATTAAGAGAAAGTGTAAGGGCATTTTGGTCATTTGACCAAGTCAAAGTCAAAGTCAACAAGTCAAACAGTTGACCAGGAATCAGAAAAAGTCACAAATGCCCAAGAGATAGAGCAGAACTCACTGATTACCAGAAATTCAACCGATTGTTGAAATTCGGTCTGGATAAGGAATTATGAAATTTTAAAGATTTAAGGTTGAAAATATTTATTTAAGGTATCAGGAGTTGCCTAAGACCAAAAAGCAGAGTCTATAGAAATTCAGTGCAATTTATAGTATTTTACAAAATTATTGCCCAAGGTACGATTAAGGCGATTTTCACGAAAATGAGAAAAGGCCCGAAAATCCCCAAAAAATACAATTTATTACAAAAATTAATTTGGAACAATTTAGAAGGTATTTTGGGGAAATATGAAGGGCTAGAATATCAATGAAAAATGTAGAAAATTATAAAGCCCTAAAAATGAGTTATTCTAAAATTGCTCGTTTTCAGGAGTTTTCGGCAGGATAAATTAATCCTGTTAATTTTGGATGGATCAAGGAAAATTTTGAGGATGATGATTTTAATATATTCAAGGGGGAAATGTGGAGATTAAATGAGGAAGAAAACATCTCCAGAAAAGTAGAAAAAGATTTATTGGAATAAAGTTACTTTTACCGGTGAAAGTTGTAATCGGTAGAAGTAACCGAATGGTAACCGGTTTGGTTAGTGTAACCAAGGTTCCCAACAGATTTTTCATCCATGTGCAGCCCCATCATGACACTTCTAATGAGCCAATGAGAGATGAGCATGTGTTGCATAAGTGGTGCAATCTAAAGCCATTAGATTATGCTTAACCATTAAGAATGAATCCTAGCCTTCCATTTTATTATAAGGGGTTTTATAAACAGATTTTCTTCCCATTTCCTCCATCTTGGCTGACATTCCAGCAGCAAAAAGAGAGAAGAAGAGACTCCATGAACAAGCA
>JANTPZ010144727.1:0-25772 GCA_025593235.1 Vachellia pachyceras | reverse complement strand
ATTATCAAAATTCATTTCAATTATTTTTATTAAAAAAACCAAAAAGAAGTATTTTAATTTCAGTTTAGGTTACTCGCATTCAATTATTAGGAATTAATTTCATTTTCGGCTCCTCAAAGTGAACACGACCCGGATTGGTGCTATACTACATTAATTCGGTTAAATTATTTTTGACGCGGATCTAAGGCGACTAACGGTTTGCTCGTCAGTGCTCAATTAAGATAAGTTTCATTTGTCTTGGAAGTTTACTTGAATGTTGTGAAAGTATGACCAAGCAATATGGAGTGATTGATCGATGTCTCATCCTAGATCCATATATCATGTGATCATATAGACATGACATGGGCAAGTTATATATCACGTCGCTAATCTTCATATAATTTGGGTAGTAATGTCTTACTGGATGCCACTTATAGTTTATGTGCCAAATGGTACTTTGAACCAACTACCAATATTATATAAACCTACAAGGTGGCACATAATAGGCTAACACGAATTTAAATGTTCAACTTCATTGAATCTCTAAAGTATTCATATTAAAAAAAATATAAAATGTCCCCATTTTGCTAATTATGAACCACTACAAGTTATCCAAAACCATACCCTTAAAATACGCACTATTAAAAATTTACTTAAAAACTCAAGGTATCATCTTTTACCAAAGAAAAAACTGGATTGGATTGGCCTGTTCAGGCCAAAAACCGGTGAATCAGCCATTTGTTCGATTCAATTGAACAATAACTGGGGATTAGGTTGACCCGATCAAATAGGTGTTGATTTGATCAATTTGTTCAAACCGGTTCACCCCTTTTTAAAAAACTTAAAAGCTAAAAACACTGAAAATGGAACTGGAGTGGGATAATGTGTTTCATTGATTTTTTTTTAAAAAAATATGGTAACAAAACTAGCCTTTGATTCTCCATTTTCTATTTAAACGAATTTACTCATGAGGAGATTGTTAGTGTAGGATTTGACCAAGAGGGGGTGAATTGGTCACTTTTAAAAATTAAAATCACAAAGCATAAAATTGAAACAAAGTAACTAGAGAGCAGTGGGAAGATGAACATGAAAAATTTATCTGGTTTGGTCCTCCTGACCTACATCCAGTCCTCAGAGCACCTTTGAAATTTCTCAATCTACTAACAACAACAAGCTTCACAAGCCTTTACAATGAGGAATCTCACTCCCCTTTACAATTTTCACTAAAACAAAGGCTCACAACCTTTGTTTTCTAGTACAATCTCAACCCAATAGACTCAATGTCCCAATCTTTAGCTTGTCACAGGTTTACAATAATGAATGACAATCTAAACTCTCTCAAAACAGTGGGTATTTTGTAATATTCACATTTTCTGCTAACTGAAATAAAGGCTAATCCCATAAGTATGAGATGGAGTTAAGGCCTAGAGATAGAAAGTTTAGGGGGAGAAAAGATGCTAGCGAAATAGAGGAATTATAATTAGCTAAGTCCTAAGGCCTTGAAATTATTAAGTCTAAAAGATTAAGGGCAAAATGGTCATTTTGTATAAAAGGCCAAGGGTATAAATGTCATTAGGCATTAATGGTAAGGGCATAAGGTCATTAGCCATTGAAGTGCCAAGGGCAATTATGGAAATTAGAAAAGATTAGTAAAAGTAAGGGTAGTATTGGAATTTTGAAAAAGTGCCTTAAGAAAAGTAAGGGGCATATTGCTAATTAAGGAAATATGTACCGGTATTTTGGTAATTTGACCAGAGTCAAGATCAAAGTCAAATTCAACTGTCCAAATACTCCAAAATTGACAGATGCCCAATGAATAGAGTAGAACTAGTTTATCAAAATGAGATACAGTAGATTTTTGAAATTCAGCCTAGATTTTTATTTATATAATTTTGAAGATTAAATGGATGAAACTAATTATTCAAGGTATTAGATGACATCAATTAGCTGAATTCAGGATATGAAAAGTTGAATGAATTTTATAGTATTTAATAAAATTGTTAGTCAGTATCCGGTAGAGGTGATTTCCAGAATCGGAGGGAAAAGACCCGAAAACACTGGAAATAGAATTTTTTTTGAAAATTAATTATAGACATTCTAGGAAGCAATTTGAGGAATTGGAAAAGGGCTAAAGTATCAGTGAAAACTCTAGAAATTTTTAATTCCTTATAACCAAATTACTTGTCGGTAGCACATTTTTCGAGATTTGTTAGGAGCATGGAACCCTGTTGAATTCTGAGCAGTTCCAAGGTTATTTTGGGAATACAAATTTTGCCATATGAGTAAGGAAGATGGGGAGATGAAATGAGGAAGAAAATATCTCCAGAAAAGTAGAGAAAAAGATTTACTAAAGTTAAGTTACTTTAACCGGGGTAAATTGTAACCGGATAGCAAATGGTTCAATTAGCCTAATCAAGCCATTAATGGCTAGTTACAAGCATTAATTACCATTTTTGACCAATCAACAAGAAGATGACACATGGCAACATCTTAGCCTTGAAATCAAAACTTGATTTCCAAGAAAGCATCACAACCACACATTCTTTTACACAAGATATATATATATATATATAAGAAAATTTCTCTCTCTCTTCTTCTCATTTGGCCAGTTTCTCTTCCCCTCCCAAGAGCCAAAATCACGCCATTTTTGGAGCTTCAAGAGAAGGAGAAAAACTTCACAAATATAAGGTAATAAGCTTAAGCAACCAAATCCATACATTTTCTTAATCCTTGCAACCTCTTCTACCTTTCTATCTGTTTAGTTTCTTGATTAAATCCCTCTTTTGGAAGATTAAAAGTTAGGGTTTTAAAAGTATGAAAGTGAGAAAGAGAGGGATTTTAAGGTAGCAAATGGTTGCAAAACACTCCTTATGTTTTAAGGAGTATTTTGATGTATATATTGATGTGGTTTGGTTGTTGGCTGAAATTTTGGAAACCCTAAGCCTAGGGGGATATGCCATCCATCTATGCATTTAAAAGGGGAGAGGTGTTTTCAAGTTGAATAATTCTTGAGTGATGGTTTGGAAGGAAGAATATGTAAGTATATATGAGAAAAAGTTGAAAAATCCAAATTCCCTTTTGTTGTTCTGTTTTCGACAGGTTCAAAAAAAATAGAGGGAGTGATATTTTGATGATTTTGATACTTCCAATGGCTTTAGAATGAAAAATTGTGCAGATTAAATATTACACATTCCAAATTATAGGAAAAATAGCAAACAAATTCCTAATGGGCTGAAACTTTCCAGTTAAATATTGCACATTCCAAATTTTAAAATGAGCCAAAGTTTTCTAAATTTGGATGTGTAGATAAAAGGTTATGGTTTTCCAAAGTTAATGGAAAAATCTGGAAAAAGAAAAAGTGACCATTTGAACAGTACTTTTTCACCGAATTAATTGTATCAAATGGGCAAGTATTTGGACCAATGAGTATTTTTCCCCTATAGATCACTTTATTCATTTAGAAATTGGAACCACTTAATTTCTGTTTTTCTAGAATTATTTATGAATTTTCAAAGTTGGGCCAGAAATCTGGAAAATTGACCAAATGAATAGTAACCCGTTTTGGAAAATTTTTATTCCACTTCTTTGGTCAATTTGAGATATCTGAGGCCAAAAAGTGGTTCATTAGTGATCTATTATGGAGCTTATAGGGGAAAATAAGGATGTCACATATTTGATCACTGAGGCATAAAAAAGGTAATCAATAATTTACAGAGAGGTAATTGAACGGAATAAATGTCAGAAGCTTTCAATGCATTATTCTCTTCTTTGTCTTGAATGCTTGGCTATTTATAGTTGAATGCAATCAATTAGCCATTGGAAACATTTATGTTTTCGTTACTCTCAGCTTCACACTTCATTGATAAGCATTAAATGCGTCCATGACTTCATGTGTTGAATGTCTACGACGATGAACGTTGAAGCTGAGCTGGAGATAAAATGAGTTGTGCCCATACTTGTTTAATAAGTCAAACTACAGTGCATTTATGAGAGCAGTTGGCATTTAAAATTTCTTTATGTAAATGAGGAAAGATTCGGAAAAAAGTAGAGTTTGCTGTTAAACTGATGTGTTAGAAAAAAGCAGTACTCGAGTTTGTATTCACCATTCTCAAGTATTGGAAGAAATAGACTGAAGAAAGATTTGAACACTTTTGTTTTACAATTGAGTATAGAAGAAAGTTGGAAAAATTGTCTTGATATTCGAGTATTAATGTATGAAATGTGAGTGTTGACAGTACTTCTGCTTATACTTGAGTGTTGGAGAGAGTATTTGGAATGAAAACCTTCAATACATGAGTTTTGGACATTAGTAATTGAGTGATGTCAATACTTCTATTCCTGCTCGAGTGTTCAGTAAGAGTATTGAAGAAATTTGAAGCTTGAAAACTTCAACACTCGAGTATTAGATAGGAGTACTTGAGTGTTGTCAATACTTTTGTTGCTACTTGAGTGTTCAATAAAAGTTTTGAAAGAGAGAAGCTTTTGGAACTCCAATACTCGAGTGTTAGACAGCAGTACTCGAATGTTGTGAATACTTTGGTTCTACTTAGTACTTTTGGGAGTGTTGCGTAGAAAACTTGATTTCTGAAGCTCGATCCTTGAGTATTGAGTCTTAATACTCGAGTGTTGTCTACATTTTTGTTTATACTGAGTACTCTTGGAATTATTGCGTAGAAAACTTGTCTTGAAGCATGATACTCGAGTATTGAGTCCCCATACTAGAGTGTTGCCAATACTTCTGTTTATACTTGAGTACTCAGTGAAAGTGGAGTTTTGTAACATTTTTAAACTTCAATACTTGAGTTTTAGACCCTAAAACTCTTGTGTTGTCAACACTTTAACTGCTACTCGAGTATTCTTTGAAAGTATTGTTTTTGAAAACGTTTTATAAGTGTGAAACTCAAGTATTACCATGTCAAACTCGAGTGTTGCAACTTCAACATAAAAAATTCAAGCATTCTTTTGTAAAAACAAGTTCAAAACATTTTCTAACTTTATAATTTCTACAAAACATAAAACAATGCATTTTGTTATCGTCAAAACATGGTATCAACATGCTTAAGATAAATTAATTCACTTTATCCCAATTGTTTTTATCACCGATATTTAATCAAAATCTAAAAATTTAAAATATGGGTAAAATAAAATAATATTCTAGATTTTACCTACTAATTTCTTAAAATAAAATATAAGCTATTAAATTATATTATTTTAATATAGCCAGTCTGACTTCAGTTTGACTCCGATATGACTATCAACCCTTGAGGGGTTTGTTAGGAAGGCAATTGAGGCCTTGGGAAATTATGTACGATTTAATATGCCTCATAAATAAATTATTGGGTCAATATTATTTTTGAAAATTTATTCATATTTTTCAGGAAAGTTTAAAAAATAGAAAGGAGATAATTTTTTGCCTAAGAATTTTTGAGGAATTATTTTATGTATTATAGTGTAAAACTAAGAAAGAAAATCCCTATTTAATATGAAGGATTTAATTTAGGAAATTTCTAAGGTTTAATTGTAAAAAAGACTAGACTGAAAAAGGAAAAATGTGGAAGGCATCACATAACTCCCCGGTCTCACTCCTTCTTATTAACTAGTATAGTACTCATGCAATGCATAGGAATAGATGGATGACATTGTAACTATTAACAAAAGTGAAATTATTATGTGATTGTGTGTTGAAAATTAAATATTTATTTCCACATTTGATATCATAGAATATTATTGAAATTAATGATGATTTTGTTTAAAGCATATCATATATAGCAAATGTTACTTATTTTCAGAATATTCAAATTTTTTATCGACATATGCATAAAAAGCTTAGAAAATGTTTTTCCATTGAGAGAAAATATGCATTCTTTTGTGATGTATGCTCTAGTACCCGTGTGATTGCAACTCTACTTTTTTAATAATAAATTGCATTATTTATATCTTGGTTTAGTATTAATTTATTTTTATGTGGATGTATTAAATTGAATATCAATGTATTAAAAACATATCATACATAGCATACGTATCTTATTAATTTTAAGAATAGTTTACTAAAACTTTAGTTGTCAATATGTTACTAGTGGAAGGACATGGGTATAGTGAAGTGCATTGTGTGAGTAGGATAACTTTAGTTGTCATTACTTATATTGGAGTTGTTAATACATTATTTATAGTTGTCAGCAAATGAAACAACATCAAAAGTGTCTTATCAATTCAAATATTGTCAATAGCTTATTGAAACTTATCAATAATATATGTAAAGTTGCCAATAGACCATTAACAATTGTCAATACATCACTTAGTGGAAGGACATGGGCACAGTGAAGAACATGGTGTGAATAGGATAACATTAGTTGTCATTATTTATGTTGGAGTTGTTAATGCATTATTCATAGTTGTCGGCAAGAAAAACAATAGCAAAAGGGTCATACCAGTTCAAAAATTGTCAATAGCTAACTAAAGCTTGTCAATAACATATGTAAATTTGTCAATGGACCACGAACAGTTGTCAATACATTACTTAGTGGAAGGACATGGGCACGGTGAAGTACATTGTGTGAGTAGGATAACGTTAGTTATCATTACTTATATTGGAGTTGTTAATAGGCTATTCGTAGTTGTCAGCAAATGAAAAAATAGCAAAAGGGTTGCTTCAGTTCATCTATTGTTTTGTCAACCACTTAGAAAGTGTTGTCAATAAGCTAAAAACACCTGTTAGTACGCTAATAACATTTATGATAACGTGTGAACATCATAAATTCAACATAGACACTACATTGAAGAGAGTAACCTTTCAACTCCAACATTACATAATATGTCATTTAATTTGAAAGATTTGTCATTACTGTACAACACATTGTCCTTTACATAACAAGTTTGTCCATGTTAGGTACTATGACAAACATAGGTGTTTGCTCATTTTTATAGTCTAATGTGGTGGAAGTAAAGTCAAAGCATTTTGGCCACTTGAATTAAGCTCGTGATTAACTAGCCACCACATTAGGTTTTGTTTGAATGCATGCACAAGTTCATCATCGTAGTCAACATTCACACCTGGTGCCCATTTGCTTAACCAAATTAAGACATGTATGCTTACCTCTACCATACACACAATGAATGTCACATTTAAAATTACTTGAACACAAACTGAAATAACACAAAACATCAACAAAGTAAAGCACACATAGATTGTTTTGTTGTGAAAATGTGCCCTGTAACATCCATGTTTTTAGTAACTAGATAATGTAATATCCATGTTTTCTGCTAACTGAAATAAAGGCTAATCTTGTTAGTATGAGAGGGAGTTAAGGCCCATAGATAGAAAGCACATAAAAAGAGGATGTTAACGGAACAGAGGAATTATAATTTATTAAGTCCTAAGGCCTTGAAATTTCTAAGTCTAAAAGACTAAAGGTAAAATGGTTATTTTGTATAAAAAGGCCAAGGGCATAAATGTCATTAGGCACTAATAGTAAGGGCATAAAGTTCATTAGCCATTGAAGTGCCAAGGGCAATTATGGAATTTAGAAAAGATTAGTAAAAGTAAGGGTATCTTGGAATTTTGAAAAGAGCCTTAAGAAAAACAAGGGTATTTTGGTAATTAAGGAAATATGTAAGGGCATTTTGGTCATTTGACTAGAGTCAAAGTCAAAGTCAATAGTCCATATACCCCGAAATTGACAGATGCCCAATGAATAGAGCAAAACTAGCTGATCAAAATGAGATACAACAGATTTTTGAAATTTGGCCTAGATTTTTATTTATAGAATTTTGAAGATTAAATGGACGAAACTAATTATTTGAGGTATTAGGTGAACTCAATCAACTGAGTTCAGGATATGAGAAATTAAAGTGAATTTTCTAGTATTTAATAAAATTGGTAGTCAGTATCCTATAAAGACGATTTTCCGAAGCGGAGGGAAAAAACCCGAAAACCCTGGAAAAGTAATTTTCTTAGAAAATTAATTACGGACAATCTGGGAAGTAATTTGAGAGCTATAGTATCAGTGAAGATTCTAGAAATTTTTAGTGCCCTAAAACCAAATTGCTTGTCGGAAGTACGTTTTTCAAGATTTTGTCAGGGGCAAGGAACCCTGTTGAATTCTGAGTAGTTCCATAGGTATTTTGGGAATAGAAATCTCGCCATATGAGTAGGGAAGATGGGGAGATGAAATGAAAGAAAGCATCTCCTAAAAGATAGAAAAAGATTTATCGGGGTTAAGTTACTTTAACCGGTGTAAATTGTAATCGATTAAGTAACCGGAGAGCAAATGATTCAGTTAGCCTAACCAAGTCATTAATGGCTAGTTACAAGCATTAAATGTTACCTTTGACCAACCAATAAGAGGAGGACACATGTAAGAATAGTGGCTAAATCCTAGCCTTAAGATTAAACTTGTATGGAAAGAATCAATCACAACCATCCATTCCTTTTAAAATGAAATTTTATTATCAAACTTGTATGACAAGAATCAATCACAACCACCCATTCCTTTTAAAATGAAATTTTATTAAGACATTTTCTTCTCTCTTTCCTCCCATTCTTGGTGTCATTCTCCCCCTCTCAAGAGCGAAAAATTTCACCATTGTTGAGAGCTTGAAGGAAGAAGAAGAGCTTCCACACATAAGGTAAGGCATCCAAGCAACTAAACCTATACATTTTCTTAAGCCTTGCAACCTCCTCTACAATTCATCAGTTTAATTTCTTGAGTAATCCTCTCTTTTGCAAGATTGAAAAGCTAGGGTTCTTGAGTTGAAAGTGAGAAAGAGAGGGATTTAGAGTAAACAAAAGGTTGCAAAACACTCCTTGTGTGTTAAGAAGTAATTTGATGTATATATTACTTTGGTTTGGTTGTTGTATGAATTTTTGGGAAGCTCAAAATTAAGGGGAGATGCTATCCAAATTTCATTTTGAATGGGGAGAGTTGTGTTTGAATTAGATAATGCATAGGAAGTGGTTTGGAAGCAAGAATATGCAAATATACATGAGAAAAATTTGAAAAATCACAACTCCTATTCTTGTTCGGGTTTTCTGACAGGCTTGAAAAGGGGAGGAGGAGTGTGATTTTAATGCTTCCAATAGCTTTAGAATGAAAAATTGTGTAGGATACAAGTGAGAAATGGATATTGGAAGCATTAGAAATCATAAGAACAAGTTTTGAACTTTTTGGCATTAGAAATCATAGGATACAAGTGAGAAATGGATATCCCAGATTTATCTCTCACCTTCGGAAAAACATAACTCTCCGTACAAATATCCAAA
This sequence comes from Vachellia pachyceras, assembly GCA_025593235.1. Lineage (NCBI taxonomy): Eukaryota > Viridiplantae > Streptophyta > Magnoliopsida > Fabales > Fabaceae > Vachellia > Vachellia pachyceras. The sequence continues at coordinate 16,534 of JANTPZ010144727.1, read as the reverse complement.
TGCAGCATTCTTAGACTCATTTTAAAGCTTAACATGTGAACTAGTTAACTAGAAAGTTTAGCCCCTTTGGAATTCGTTTGCTATTTTGCCTCTCTACTTGAAAACTGGTCAGATTCTAGGGTTTTCGAACCCCTTACTTGTAAACTTGTCATTCTCTAAAAAAAATTTGGTACAACCTCTTTTGCCATAAATAAACTTTACTTATTGCATACTTAATCTGTCTAGCTTTATTGGTCATAGATATGCATGCATTCACATATATTCCACTATTTTCATGTAGAGGTTTAGATTTACATAACTACAACAACATCAAAAATGAAATTCCAGCCAAGTCACATAAGTTCACAAGCAAGGACATCATATATGCCATCTTCAATCACCATAAACTTTGCTATTACCATTGCTTGTGCTTGCACCAAACATGATTAGTTGGGGGATAATGAGATTTTGGAAAATTCCAATAGCAAAACTAACTAACTTTTAAATGTGCATGACATGCTTTCATAAAGTGTGTATGATTGAAAATACATGTGACATGTTCAACTATATAAAATCATGCATATTGTAATATCCATAAATTTCTATGCTAGCTAAATGAAATGCTAATCCGATAACTAGGAATAAAAAGAGAAATCAGAGGTAAATAGTATAGAAAGAAAGACTATAGGCTAAAAGTCGTAAGGGTAGACTTGGCTTAGTACACGGAGTTCTGTAGGAATTCCAGAATTAAGGAAAAATTGCCCAAAATGATATGAGGATGGAAAAACCTTCAGGAAAGGGACCCACATGTCATTTAATAAAAGACCAAGGACATAAAGGTCTTTTAGTAGCAAAAGTAAGGGCAAAATAGTAATTTTTGAAAAAGTAGAGAAAATAAGGGCAAAATGGTAATTATGAGAAAGTTAAAGGGCATTTTGGTCATTTGACAAAAGAAAAATCAAAGTCAAAGTCAAAAAGTCGACCAGTTGACCAAAATATCAGAAAAATTTACAGATGCCCAAAAGATAGATCTCTACATACTGGTCGCAATGACGTAACACGGATTTTCCAGATTCAGACTCGATTTCCGTCTATGGAATTTTGAAAGGTAAAAGAGGAAAAAATAATTATTTGAAATATCAGGAGCTCTTCAAAAATTTGGAGAAAAATATAGAAAATCCAGTTAATTATGTAGTAATTAATAAAATTATTACTCGGTATATAATTAAGACGGTTTTCCCGAAAATTAGGAAAAATACCCAAAAAATCCCCGAAATATAATTATTTCAAAAATTAATTTTGCAAAATCTAGAGGGTATTTTAGAAAAAGGAAAAGGACATGAGAATCAGTGAAAAATATAGTATTTTTCAAGGCCCTAAAAGAAATTTGTTCTCCGATTGTTCCGTTTCAGAGATTTTGGACAGGATAAAATAATCCTGTAAAAATTGAGATAATTAAGGGGTATTTTGGGAATAATAATTTTATGATATTCAAGATGGGATTATGGAGATTAAATGAAAAATAAAATATCTTCAGAGAAGTAGAAAAAGATTTACCGGAATAAAGTTAAGTTTACCGGTAAAAAGTGTAATCGGTAAAAGTAACCGAATGGGATCCAGTTTGGTTGGAGTAACCAAAAGGGAATCAGATTTTTACCCCCAATTACAGCTGTAAAATTCACTTTATGAGGGAGATTAAGAGCTTGACAATTGTCCCATGTGTGGCACAATTCCATCCATTAGATCCTCTTTAAGTTACAAGACCTAATTTAAACCCTCCATTCCATTAATTCAATAAATGGGCATTATTAAATCAGCAAATTCCCTTCTTCCTTCAGCCAATTCACGTCAGTCCAGCAGCCTCAAGGAAGAGAGAAGTCATGCCATTGTTGAGCCAAGAGAAGAGGAAAAGCTTCATGGAAATTCAAGGTAAGGAAGAGAACCACCTAAAGCTATATACTTTCATGAAAATATGGGGAAGTTCTGTCCAATTTTCCATTTGATATGGAAGAGTTAGAATCATGTTTTTCCATGCATAAATGAGGGTTTGGAAACATGAAACAAGTGGTAGAATTGTTAGAAGTTGAAAGTTTCATGTTAAGGAATTTTGAGGCATAATTTCGTCCAGACCTGGAAAAGCATGAAGATGATTTGTTTTGATGATTTTGATGACCCCAATGGATCCAAAATGAGTTTTTGTGTAGGGTATAAGTGGTCCCAAGTTTATGGAATCATTAGAAAAAGTTAGAGACAAGTTTGAGTCTCTAGGGTTTAAGGAATTCAAGAGAATGGTTAAGGGACTTTTACATTTGTTCTTGCATTGGAAATGGCTAATGTTTAATGGTCATTACATTCTCCATTGTGTAGGCAAGAATAGTGTTCAAGAGGGTGATTTTCAAAGTGACCAAGACAAGTCACAAAATCAAGAACAAGTTGAGGAAAAGTAAAGCCTAAAGGTAGCAAAGATTCTAACTTTACTTAACATGTTGTGAAATTATTCTAATGATGTGCATGACTTGATGACGTTGTTGAATGTGTTTATGAGTAACATTATGCTATGGCCATATGCATTGAGTATGTGCTTGATACACAATTTGACTTTGTTACTTATGTTATGAACTTAAAGCATGTCATGCAAACTTTTCATGAATGTTAGTAAGCTTTGCTATCAAGATTTCCAAAAATCTCACTCTCCCCCCACTAACCATTTCTAGGTGCAAGTTCATCCAAGGGAAAAGAGAAGGTTATGGAAGCATGAAGCTAAATTTATAATACCTTCTTGGATGATATTTTGGTTATGTATTAATATGATGTTTTGGTTTTAAGTTGGCATGTAATATGTGATGTATATATATATGCACATATGGTTGATATATTCTAGTTAAGTAACTTCAATTGCATGTAAATCCCTAACTTTGGGCTGACGAGAAAAAGAGCAAATGAACTCCAAATGGAATGAACTTTTACAGAAAAATTGTTCATATTGCGAGTTTTTTATCAAGCTATACACTAAATTTGGAGTTTTGTACAGGATGTTATTAAGTTCCAAAATTTGAAGAAAATCACTGAAAAACCTGGGAAAAATAGAAAAATGATCAAGTGTACAGTACATGTTTACGAATTAAACTGTATCATTTGGGCAAGTAAATGACTCAAGGAGTATTTTTTCCTTTGTAAAGGAACTTACAAGCTTCAAATATAAATTGGAAGCACTCAATTTCAATTTTTTCTATAATTAGTTATGAATTTTCAAAGTTGGTCCTAAAACCAGTGAATAGAAACTTTCAAAAACTTGAAAGTTTTCAAATTGAAACTTTTGGACCCTTTGATCATAACGAGGCTTCCTTTTGATTCTAATTCACTTTGTAATGAATCTAAGGGGTAAGTTAAGGAGTGTCACACATATGGCCATAGTAATCAAGGTCACATATCATACACTTAATCATCAAATTCATTCATCACAAATTAATGCACCATTCACCGCTAGAAATTTAAGAATCCACTGGACTATTTGCTTGTTAAGGCTAAAATATAGAGAAGAAAAATAAATATGATGTTAAAAAAAGAAAAAGAAGAAGAAGAAGAAAGAACAGAAAAATAAGAGAAAAAGTGGTATTTGCAAAAAAAAGAGAGAAGGAGAATATGGTGTGTTTGCAAAAAAAAAAAGGAAAGAAAGAAAAGAGAGATGAAAAAAATAGGTAGGAAGGAATTAAAAGGGTATTTGAATAACAAGCACATATCTTTGATATATGCTCATGTTTGACATATACATCTGGGAATGACTTCGTGTATGATTTTATGAGCTATTTAACAGTGAGCATTTCTTGGAAGAGTGCATGCATGTGTTCATTAATCATTGACACTATTCTCCATTCTCTTAGTGTAGGATTTGACCAAGAGGGGGTGAATTGATCACTTTAGAAAATAAATCGAAAATCATAGAAATTAAAATGAAGTCACCGAGAATGCAGAAGGAGAATGAACACGGAGATTTATCCTGGTTCGATCCTCTCTGACCTATGTCCAGTCCTCAGAGCTCCTCTGAGATTTGCAATCCACTAATAACAATCAAACTAGCTCCATGAGCATTTGCAATCAACGAGTGACACTCCCCTTCACTAATTGCAAGAAAACAGAGACCTTCACACTCTGTTTTTGACAAACTCACAGCCCAACAATCTCAAGGCCCCGACCTTGAGTTTCTCATAGAATACAAGAATGAATCACAAGATTAAACTCTCAAAAGAGTATGTAATATTGAATATTACACATTGATGTGCTAATCACCGAAGCTCACAGAGAATTTTGAATATTACAGAAGATATAAGCGTATGAACAATAGCGTAATTTGTCGTCATCTTCCGTCTTTAATGCTTCTCTATTTATAGTTGAGGTTATTCAATGTGTCCATTAGAGAGAGCCGAATAACCGTTACTCAGATTGAATAGCCGTTGTCTCTAGTTGGTGTGTATTAAATGCTGTAATAAATGCATTCCTTTGACAACGGCGAAGTCTGAGAAGGTTTTGATTTCATCTCATTTGTCGAAGATCTTCACCCATCACGCTTATACCTGTTTCATAGGTTAGTGATCGTGCATTTATGGTGTAGGTAAGTTTTTAAAAATTTGACATTAATAAGGAAATATTGTTAAAAGGTAAAGTTCAGTGTCAGACGCTGCTGTCAGATAGAGGTAGGACTCGAGTTCAAGAATTATCATAACTCAAGTTCTGCTTCATGAGTTCTGAGCAATTTGAAAAGTTGTGTAATGAAACTTCAAGTTCTCATAATGCCAGACTCGAGTTTAGAAAACTTTAAAATGGAAACTCGAGTTTACAATGAAAGTTTCATAATGTAGTTTTAGAACTTTTATTTGGAAACTCGAGTTCAGAATGCAAGTTATGAAACCATGTAATGAAACTTGAGTTTTGAATCAGCATGTCTCTAGTTTTATAATAAGAATTGATCAATCAATTGAGAAAAGCACGAAACTCAGGTTTTGTTAAATGAGGAACTCGAGTTGTTAAAATTCTAATGCCAAAACTTCTAGTTTTCAATTCAAGTTTTGTAAAATAGTTTTGGAACTCGAGTTGTGCACTTCTGGAACTCGAGTTCTACTACAACAAAGTCATTCTTAGTGATTCAACGACATGAAACTCGAATTCTGTAGTACTGGAACTTGAGTTGTCACAACTTGAGGCTGGAAACTCGAGTTGCCCTTGAAAGTTTTAGAAAACTCAAGTTCTAAAAACCACAAACTCGGGTTCTACCACATGTATTCCTTAGACAGAGAACTTTTAGACATGAAACTTGAGTTTTAAGAAGGAGAAACTCAAGTCATCAAAAATTGTTTGTGGAAACTCGAGTTCTTGCTGGAAGTTTTCAAATTGAAGTCACAGAACTTGAGTCTTAGAAAATCAAACTCGAGTTTTTGAACTGAAAAACATAATTTTTAAAATTTCAAAAACATTTCCAAATCCTGTCATACAAACTTTGAATAATTTTGTTATCATCAAAACAAGGCATCAACACATTCCACCATTTAGCCTTTCTAACAATATAACCTTCATAAAGACCCTTTTATTCACAAAACCTTGTTCAATTGAGTGGTGGAGATGTAGGATAGTTACAAGCTTATGGTGAAGCCTAGACTTGATGACCTTGAGAGAAATAACCTTTGTTGATGAGAGTGAGAGAAACACTTTCCCGGTAAGAAATTTCACATATCATCTCCTCCCTTTGATTAAATTGAAAAATTTCTATTAGCATAGGTTGCATTGGGATTAATGTTATCTTGATAATTTGAGACTCAATCTTATTTCATTATTTTGTCTGGAGTGCAAAAAGTTAGTGTGGGCGAATTTGATAAATCATATTTTATAGGGATTAATTATAAACAATATCAACCTCTTGATATCTTATTTGAGTATAAATATACCAATTAGAGGTTAATTGTGTTAATGAAGGATTAAAGAGATTAGTTGCTAATTTTGAGATATTTTATTACTCACTAAATCACTCCTTGAATTTTCTAAAATGCCTATTATTTTAAATGCATGAGATTATATAATGTCTTTGTTTAATATGTAGGATATTGGGACATAAAGCTAGTGGGAAACGCAGCTTTTTGCTTCTCAAGCAACAAGATAATGCAAAACGAACAATAGCATGAAGAACCAGAAAGAGCAACTGAATTGGTTAGGAACCAACCGGACAGCTAGCAGTAAGTGAACGAGAAACCAACTGGAAAGGTGCAATCCTTTATCCAGGTCCATCATTTTGTCCAAGGTGAGCTCAATCTTTTATCCACTGAACATTCATCTCCTGGCGACACATCACCCACCTGCAGAGATTTTTGCAGTATCTTTAATTCATATCACCCTCCGAGAACCACATCACCCTTCTCCTCTAATCATCACAACTTCATCCATATTCAGTCAGCATCCTTTATTTCCAGATTTTCCAGCTATTTTCGAAAGCCATTCTTACTTATCCATTGTTCATTACCTCTATTCCACCGTTCCGTTATTACACCCTCATATTAGGGAATTGTAAATTTACGAGCTAAGTCTAGTTTTCTTATGATTAGTGTGAGGATAAGCGCTTACCACTAGGCCAAAAGCTATAGTTGTTAGTCAGGGCGCAACTCTATTTCCTTAACCCAAAGTAGAGCAGACACCCAAGCGCCATGGTTCGACTATGACTTGGCCCCCCGGGCCTCCGCCATAAGACAATTGATGCCACACCTTGGCCAATAATCTCCCCCTCATCAATTGTCCTGCTGGGAATCGAACCCATGACCTTGGCTCTGATACCAAATGTTAGAATCAATTCACAAGCCTTTACAATCTAGGAATCACTCCCCCTTTCTCTTTTCACTATAACAGAGTACGATACTCTCTGTTTTCTAACTCACATTCAGCGTAATTTACTCAAGGCCCCTTCCTTGAGTTTCTCACAAGTTTACAAAGTATTTTAGCCTCAAATATCTCTCTCAAAAGAGTAGATGGCTAATAATGAAACTCAGAATGAATCAATGAAAGATTACAGAGAGCGTAGTAAATGTAGACTTTAATGCTCAGGATGTTCTACTTCTTCTGTAATGAATGCTGGTCCTTTTATAGTTGAGACTTGATGAAATGTTTGTTAGACTGCATTCAACAGCCGTTACTCTCATCAACGACCAATGGCTTCTGCATTAATGGCATTTAATGATTCTGAGTCAGACGACGATGAATGTTGCAGAACAACATTAAGATCTCCGAACCTCGGACCATGCTTTGCCTCTTTCCTCATTGATTGTCTCAAGTTGCTGTATTTATGGGAGCAGTTAGAATTCAAAAATGTCATTACACAAATAAGGAAAGTAGGTGTATAGCGTAGGTGAAATGTGTCAGACACAAAGCTGACACAGAGAGAGAGAGGGACAGTGCTCGAGCATAAGGTTTTTTTATGCTCGAGTGTTGCTCAAAATATTTTGAAGAAAAGTTCAATGCTTTGATGCAATACTCAAGTGTTATGTGAAAGTGTTTTGAAAAGAATCAAATACTCGAGTGATAATTCTCAGTGCTTAAGTGTTAATAATACTTACTAGGAATATTCGAGTATTTTGTGCAAGTGATGAAAAATAATTTTGACAAATCATAATACTCGAGTGATGAAATAATGATACTTGAGTGATGTTAATGCTGGAAGTGAATGCTGGAAGTATTGAGATAGAGTATTGATGAACAGTGAAAATTTTCAGCCCAATACTCGAGTGATAGAAAGCTGGTACTTGAGCGTTGGTAGTGCTGGCAGTCAATACTTGCAATGTTGGCTTCCAGTGTTGAGTGAAAGGTCACAACACTTGATTACTGGAAATATGTGCTTGAGTGTTGGCTCTGCTGGAAGCTTTCACTTAAAGTATCACTTGACAGCACTGTCAAAAGTGTCAACACTCGAGTGTTGAAAAAGCAGTGCTCGAGTGTTTGCTTTGCTGTCAACCAATGCTGAAAGTGTTACCTGACAATGTTGAGAAAAATAGTTAACACTCGAGTGCTGAAATTCAGGACTCGAGTATTGGCAATACTTTCAGCCAATACTTGAAGTGCTGACTTGAAGTATTTTCAAAAACCTCAATGCTCGAGTATTGGAAACCTAGTGCTCGAGTATTGGCTCTGTTGTCAGTCACTACTTGCAGTGTTCACTCAGAGTGTAGTCTAAAAACTCATTTTCAAAGCACAGTACTCAAGTGCCGCAATCCAACACTCGAGTATTGACAATACTTCATGTAAGTACTTGAAGTGTTACCTGGGAGTACTGAATTTTCTTAAGATAAAAACATGCAGTGCTCAAGTATTGAATTCCACTACTCGAGTACTGTCAATACTCTGACAAAACACTTGAGTGTTTTCAAGAAGTACTGATTCAATACTCAAAACTTGTGATTCAAAGATCATTTTGCAATCTTTTAACACAATTTTGTTATCATCAAAACAAGCTATCAATATTCTCCCCCTTTTTGATGATGACAAAACCAAAAATCAGAATTTCTAAATATTAAATCAGAGAGCATAACACATAAGCAGATAAGCATCATTAGAACATTCTGAACAAGATTAAATCAAATCAATTCGTCAAGATTAAACTTAGTCAGTTATAACAAGAGTACAAAAGTAGTTAAACAGAAATTACAAACACATAATATAAAAGCAATTCAATACATAGAAGCATGACAGATTCCAATTTCTTCTCCCCCTTTTGCCATCAACAAGAAGGGTCAGTGAGAGGGAGAGGGAGGAGCATCAATGGTGGATGTGGGTGCATCAGGCTGAGGGTCATCACTGATGGGCTGAGGATTAACAGAAGGAGCAGGTGTGACAGAAGAAGGTGGTAAGGAAACTTGAGGAACAGGAGTGGGTTGAGGATCTGGATGAAGAAAAGAGGAGGAAAAATAAATCATGGCAAGTACTGCTTCAGGGGAAGGATCCTCAGGTGAGTGTGCTTGTGGAAAAGGAGGAGCAGAAGTGGAAGCTCGAGATTCTCTGATGAAATCCTTAATAGCAAGTACCCTATTATCCAACCAAGTGACTTTGCTCTGCAATCCATCAAGTTTCTCGAAAATGTCAACCTTGAAATGTGAAATCTCCTCACTCATTTTAAGCATTGCGGTCTCAAAATTCTTCCCAATGAAGATGTTATTGGCAGCCTTCAGAATAGTGGTCATGTATATCTGTGAATGAGCCTTGAAGTTATCCACAAAGTGTTCACTCATTTTGCCAAACTCAGTCTCCATAAAATGTTGAATAGCAGCATAGGCAAATGAGGGAGCAGTGGAAGGCTGAGGAGGAGCAGAGGACTGAGCTTCACCTTGACCTTGAGAAGCAGCAGAAGTAGCCCTTCTCTTTCTCTATTTGACCTGTACTTGGGGGTTCTCAATGCTGATATTCATTCTTTGAAGGTGGGCTTCTCCAAATGAAGTTGGCTTAACCACTTTATCCAAAATGTGCCAAATTTTGAGACTCTTCAAAATATAGGAAACCAAAGAAGGATAGGGCACATTCATTCTTTTGGAACCTGAGTGGACAAACCTCCACATCTCATCAAACACCATTTCTCCTAGATTTCTCTTTTCTTTCTTCATAATTCTTGCCATATTGCTGTAGTCTACGGAAGCAAAGTGAGTGTAGTTTCCACTTTTATTCACTATACATCTAGAATAGATGTAGTGAATGACTCTCTGTAAGGGTGGCATGGTTGAAGGATCAAAGGCAAGTATACCAGAAAAGGTTTCTCCAGGCTTCAACAGTCCAAAAATTTTATCATTGGTCAAAGTGGACAGAGTTTCATTAAACTCAGTAATATCTAGGAATCCATTCAAAGTCTCAGGGGTAATAGTAATTTCTTTGCCCTCATTGATGTAACCATTGAAGAAGAGATAATTTCTCCATCTTCATTAGTCACAATCTTTGAGGACATGTTATTGTAGAAAATTCTTACTATCTCAGGGCAAAAATTATCCTTAAGTTGAATCAGGGGTTTATAATGATTAAGGAATTCAGATACTTTATACCCCATCATATCCACATCCTTGATATCCACACATACTACAGGACAAGGGCCTATTCTTCAACTTCTCATAATTAGAAGGATTAGAGATAAATTCCGAATTGGGATAAATCCTTCTGGAGCCTTGGGTAATTATGTGCCCTTCTTCTTCCCTTTGCCCTTTCCTTTTGGTCTTGCGCTTGATGAAGTGGCCACAGTAGTTTCAGGAGTGGTTCCTTCTCTCTCAGTTTATGAGTCAGTGGTAGCAGTTTGAGTACGCACAGACTGAGAGGTAGTGATCAGAAGACCCTTTCCTTTTTCTTTTAAGATAGATTTTGGTTGACTTGCAGTAGACTTTTGAATGGAGGGAGCCACTGTTTCATCAGTACCCACAGGTTCAGTGATTCTCACTTTCTTAGATGGAGGTTGAGAAGTGGACTTGGATTTGGAAGAGGATTGAGATTTGCCCTTGCCAGCAGTGGACTTAGTGCGTGCCATTGGGATTTTTGGAAGCAAAAATTGATAGTGAGAAAATGAGAGTGCTCGGCAACGAGAGGAAAAAGAGATGATTTGAGAGGTTATATGAGTGTAATAATGGGTAATAATGGAGGGGTTTTGCCAAAAAACAGTTTCTGGAAGAGGTTGCAACTATTGAGAAGCAGTTATAGTAGTTCGGGTTGAGAGGATTTTGGAGTGCTCGAGTGTTAGGGTTCGAGTGTTGATGAAAAAGAGAGCTTAAGTAATCAAAAGCTGCCAGTGCTCAAGTATTGATATGTAGTGCTCGAGTGCTGGTGATCAATGCTCGAGTGCAGAGTGTTAGTGCTCGAGTGTTGAAAACTGAAGATGAACAGATAAAGCAATACTAGAGTGTTAAAAACTCATGCTCGAGTGTTGCACTTCAGTACTCAAGTACTGAGTTTCAATGCTCGAGTATTGAAGTCTTGGACTATACTAGCATATAAAAGATGTCAACACTCGAGTATGAATAAACTTGCACTTGAGTGTTGTACTCCAGTGCTCGAGGACTGTTTCACAGTGCTCGAGTATTGAGATTTCTGAGTATAGGAAACTTACTTTGCTTAAGCATTGAAGTTGAATGCTCGAGTATTACCTGTACTTCCACTATTTACTTGAGTGCTAACTGCCAGTAATGAATCAAATGCCTTACTTTGCCTAAGTACTCAAGTGTTCAGCTAGTTGTGCTCGAGTATTCCACCTTATACTTCCAAAATTTGAATTATTACTCGAGTGTTCAAACCTTTAGTACTGCAAGTGCTTGATCAAAACACCTGCAAAACTTTGACAAAACACTCCGAAGCTTAAGTTAGTAAAAGTTAATCATCAAAACAACTTTAAATCAATATTAAACAATTTTACGTATAATTCATTGGGATTTACCATTCCAATTCTCTTCTAATATTTACAAATTGTTCTCTGGCCAATGGTTTTATAAAAATATCTGCCACTTGAAGATGAGTTGGAATGAATTCAACCTTGATATCCTTCTTTTGCACATGATCTCTTATGAAATGATGCCTAATGTCAATGTGCTTGGTTCTTGAGTGATGCACAGGATTCTTGGTGAGATTGATGGTGTTGGTGTTGTCACAGTAAATTGGAATTTTATTGAACACCATTCCCAAATCTTGAAGTTGCTGCTTCATCCATAAGACTTGAGCACAACAACTTGCAGCAGCAATATATTCAGCTTCTGTTGATGATAATGACACAGTTGATTGCTTTTTGCTAAACCAAGAAACCAAGGCACCTCCAAGAAATTGTCATTGACCACTGGTACTCTTTTTATCAGTTTTATAGCCAGCATGATCTGAATATGAATAAGCAATCAATTGATCATTTATTCCTTTTGGATACCAAATTCCAAGATCAATTGTTCCAGCAAGATATCTGAAGATTCTTTTCACATTTTCAGCATGAGATTCTTTTAGAGCAGATTGATATCTTGCACACATTCCAACACTAAATTGAATGTCTGGCTTGCTTGCTGTTAGATAGAGAAGTGATCCAATCATTCCTCTGTATCTTTTAATATCATAGTCTTTTCCATTGACATCTGCATCAAGGAGTGCTATTGAACTCATGGGAGTATCAGCACTTTTGCATTGATCCATTCCAAACTTCTTTAGCAACTCTCTGAGATATTTGGCCTGATTTATGAAGATACCATTCTTTCTTTGCTTGATTTGAAGACCAAGAAAGAAATTCAACTCTCCCATCAAGGACATTTCAAATTCAGCCTGCATCATCTTAGCAAACTCTTGAAAAAGATCATTGTTAGTGGCACCAAAAATAATGTCATCAACATAAATCTGTACAACTAACATGTTTGATTTTGAATGTTTAATAAATAATGTTGTATTAACTTTTCCTCTGACAAAATCTTTGTTGATTAAGAAATTACTTAATCTTTCATACCAAGCTCTTAGAGCTTGCTTTAAACCATAAAGAGCTTTCTTAAGTTTGTAAACATAATTTGGTTTGGAAATATCTTCAAATCATGGAGGTTGTTCAACAAAAACTTCTCCCATGATAAAACCATTTAAGAAAGCACTTTTGACATCCATTTGAAATAATTTGAAATCCATTATACAGGCAAATGCAAGTAGCATACGAATAGCTTCTAATCTTGCCACAGTTGCATAGTTTTCATCATAATCAATACCTTCTTCTTGATTATAACCTTTTGCAACCAATCTTGCTTTGTTTCTGACAATGATTCCTGATTCATCAAGTTTGTTCCTAAATACCCATTTTGAACCAATTACTGGATGGTCTTTGTGTTTAAGTACTAAGTCCCAAACTTCATTCCTTTCAAATTAATTTAGTTCTTCTTCCATAGCAATTATCCAATCATTGTCAGTCAAAGCTTCCTCAACATTCTTGGGCTCTATTTGAGATATGAAAGCTGAAAATTGAGCCTCATTAAATCTTTTTTAGGTACATACACCTTCACTCACCTCTCCAATCACTTGATTGATGGGATGATTGCGGATGTACTTCCAGGCTCTTGGTTGAGAAGATTGAGGAAGTTCATCTGATTGTTCATTTTCAAAAACTTGAGATGGTTGATGTGACACTCCTTAACTTACCCCTTAACTTCATTACAAAATGAATTAGAACCAAAAGGAAGCCTCGTTATGATCAAAGTGTCCAAAAGTTTCAATTTAAAAACTTTCAAGTTTTTTGAAAGTTACTATTCACTGGTTTTAGGACCAACTTTGAAAATTCATAACTAATTGTAAAAAAATAAAAATTGAGTGATTCCAATTTCTAATTGAAGCTTGTAAGTTCCTTTACAAGGGAAAAATACTCCTTGAGTCATTTACTTGACCAAATGATACAGTTTAATTCGTAAACAAGTACTGTACACTTGGTCATTTTTCTATTTTTCCCAGGTTTTTCAGTGATTTTCTTTAAACTTTGGAACTTAATAACTTTCTGTAAAAAAATCCAAATTTACTGTTCTTTAGCTTGATAAAAAGCTCGCAATATTAACTATTTTTCTGTCAAATTTCATTCCATTTGGAGTTCATTTGCTCTGTTTCTCGTCAGCCCAAAGTTAGGGGTTTAATTGACTTAACTTTAACATTTCATCAACTTTTCCAACTGCAAACATTTGCCATTTGAAACCCTAACTTCTACTTCTTTCTTAACCATGATTAAGCATGCAATTGAGGTTCCTTAACTAGCATATATCAACCATATGTGCATATCTATATACATCACATATTACATGCCAACTTAAAACCAAAACATCATATTAATACATAACCAAAATATCATATTAATACATAACCAAAATATCATCCAAGAAGGCATTATAAATTTAGCTTCATGCTTCCATAACCTTCTCTTTTCCCTTGGATGAACTTGCACCTAGAACTGGTTAGTGGGGGAGAGTGAGATTTTTGGAAATCTCAATAGCAAAGCTTACTAATATTCATGAAAAGTTTGCATGACATGCTTTAAGTTCATAACATAAGTAACAAAGTCATTGTGTACCAAGCATATACTCAATGCATATGGCCATAGCATAATGTTACTCATAAACACATTCAACAATGTCATAAAGTCATGCACATCATTAGAATAATTTCTCAACATACTAAGTAAGGTTAGAAATCTTTGCTACCTTTAGGCTTTACTTTTCCTCAACTTGTTCTTGATTTTGTGACTTGTCTTGGTCACTTTGAAAATCACCCTCTTGAACACAATTCTTGCCCACACAATGGAGAATGTAATGGCCATTAAACATTAGCCATTTCCAATGCAAGAACAAATGTAAAAGTCCCTTAACCATTCTCTTGAATTCCTTAAACCCTAGAGACTCAAACTTGTCTCTAACTTTTTCTAATGATTCCATAAACTTGGGACCACTTATACCCTACACAAAAACTCATTTTGGATCCATTGGAATCATGAAAATCATCAAAACAAATCATCTTCATTCTATTCCAGGTCCGGACGAAATTATGCCTCAAAATTCCTTAACATGAAACTTTCAACTTCTAACAATTCTACCACTTGTTTCATGTTTCCAAACCCTCATTTATGCATGGAAAAACATGATTCTAACTCTTCCATATTAAATGGAAAATTGGACAGCATTTCCCCATATTTTCATGATTTTCCCAAAATTACAAAAATCACAAAACATCTCAAACAACATCAATACTATCATCAACATGCTTCTTTCAACAAGAGGAAGCATTTCCAACAATTAATTAGGCTTAAATCCCTCTCTTTCTTACTTTTCTCTCAAGAACCCTAAGTCATGAAATTGAGAAAAGAGAGGCTAAATCAAAATTCTAAACCATGGAAGTGGAAGAGGAAGTTGCAAAGAAGAGATTGGTATATGTTTCAAGGTAGTAATCTTCCTTACCTTGAAGATCCACCAACTTTTCTCTCCTCTTCTTGCTCCAAAAATGGCTCCACTTCTCCTCTCTCTTGCTGCTGAACTGACGTGAAAATGGGCTGGAGAAGAGATGGAAAATGCTGATTTATTAATCCACTCTTTAATGGTTTAATGTAATGGAGGGTTGAGATCTCATCTTGCCAAATAAAGGAGATCTAAGGGTTTATGTCAAGCCACTTGTCATGCTCTTATTCTCCCTCTTAAAGTGACTTTTTACAGCTGTAATTGGGGGTAAAAATCTGATTCCCCTTTGGTTACTCCAACCAAACTGGATCCCATTCGGTTACTTTTACCGATTACACTTTTTACCGGTAAACTTAACTTTATTCCGGTAAATCATTTTCTACTTTTCTGGAGATATTTTCTTCCTCATTAAATCTCCATAATTTCATCTTTAATATAATAAAATTATTATTCCAAAAATACCCTTTAATTATCTCAATTTTTACAGGATTATTTTATCCTGTCCAAAATCCCTGAAAACGGAACAATCGGAAAGCAAATTTCTTTTAGGGCCTTGAAAAATACTATATTTTTCATTGATTCTCATGCCCTTTTCCTTTTTCCAAAATTTCTCTAGATTTTCCAAAATTAATTTTTGAAATAATTATATTTCGGGGATTTTTTGGGTATTTTTCCCAATTTTTGGAAAAACCGTCTTAATTATATACCGGGTAATAATTTTATTAATTACTACACAATTCACTGGATTTTTCATATTTTTCTCCAAATTTTTGAAGAGCTCCTGATATTTCAAATAATTATTTTTCCTCTTTTACCCTTCAAAATTCCGTAGACGGAAATTGAGTCCGAATTTGGAAAATCCGTGTTACGTCATTGCGACCGGTATGTAGAGATCTATCTTTTGGCCATCTGTAAATTTTTCTGATATTTTGGTCAACTGGTTGACTTTGACTTTGACTTTTCTTTTGTCAAATGACCAAAATGCCCTTTAACTTTCTCATAATTACCATTTTGCCCTTATTTTCTCTACTTTTCCAAAAATTACTATTTTGCCCTTACTTTTGATGCTAAAAGACCTTTATGTCCTTGATCTTTTATTAAATGACGTATGGGTCCCTTTCTTGAAGGGTTTCCCATCCTCATATCACTCTGGGCAATTTTCCTTAACTCTGGAATTCCTACGGAACTCTATGTACTAAGCCAGATCTACCCTTACAACTTTCGGCCTATAGTCTTTCTTTCTGTACTATTTACCTCTGATTTCTCTTTTCATTTCCTAGCTATCGGATTAGCATTTCATTCAGCTAGCATAAAAATTTATGGATATTACAATTCATACCACATGTGTTATAGAACCGCAAAAGGGAAGCAAGTGAATGGATCCCTGCTTCGTTGCTGTGTGAGTCCCAAGAAATTAATATTTCTACTTATGTCCTTTGACTTTGACATTATCATGGAGGTATACTTCAATGACTGCTACCTTAACATACATCCTACTATCATGATAGATGCGATACAAGGTACTATGTTAGGAAAGCGGTTGATGTATATCAAAATGATATATGGGCAAAAGGAAGATTACCTGATAAATACACAACTATGCTGGTGTCTGTGACATGTCCCTTATG
>JANTPZ010144724.1:1828-15121 GCA_025593235.1 Vachellia pachyceras | reverse complement strand
TTTTTTTTTTTGGAAAAATCAAAAGAAATAGAGGGAGTGTGATTTTGATGATTCTAATGCTTTCAATGGCTTTAGAAGGCAAATTTGTGTAGGGTAAAAATAGGAAAGGGATTTGATAAGCATTAAGGATCATAAAAGTCAAGTCTTGGACTTGTAGGGTCTTGAAAATACAAGAGGGATTATTATTGCGTTTTTGCAAGTTTTCTGGCACTGTGATGGTTGGATATTCATGTGAATATTGTTGCATTATCTTTAGGAAGTTAAGACCTTCAAGAGCACATTTGGAAGGTGGTCCAAGAGAGCTTTAAAGTCAAAGAAAAGCTAAGCTAAAGAGGTAGCAAGACTACTTATCTTCACTTATGTTTTATGAAACTTGGTTGTGAATGATGCATGATTTTGTGATGATTGAAGTGGATGGTTTGTGTATAAAATATGACTTTGATGCTATGTCCATATGCATTTATAAATTGTAGTTTGAAATGTCACATATTGTATGCTCATACACTTGTTTAAAGTTATAATATGCACATTCACAATGTTCTTGATTACTTAGTTTTGCTATTGAGATTTCCAAAAATCTCATTCTCCCCCACTAATCAATGTGGATGGAGGCTCACGAAGGGTAAGAATAAGGTTATTGATAGTTGAAGATGATGTGCTAGATTGAGTAAATTTGGTGTAAATATGTTATGGTTGGCCATCTATTTTGCATGTTGTTAAAGTTGTAAACTATGAACCCCTATGTGAAGAAGCAAGTGAATATGTAATGTGCATGCATGAAAATGGACTAAATAAGCTAAAGGATGATAAGGACATAATCATGCATGTTAAGGGTTTGGTTATGAACCAAAAAGAGGTTTTGGTAAATTTTTAAGAGAAGTTAGATTTCAAAACAAATGGGTTCCAAAGGCCCTGGAAACTGACTTGTTTCAAACATCAATGAAAAATAGCAAACGAGCTCCAAATGAGCTGAAGCTTTCCAGTCAGAAACTACACATCCTAATATTTAAAATGATATAAATTTTGTGAAATGTGAATTTGTATATTAAGAGTTATGATTTTCTAAAGTTAAGGGGAAAATCTGGAAAAAACTGGAAGTGACCATTGGAACAATGCACATTTTTGGAATAAACTGATTCAAATTGGCAAGGATTGGAACTAGTGAGTGTTTTTTCCCTATAGATCACTTAAAAAGAAAAATTTATAAATTGGAACCATTCCATTTCAATTTTTCTAGAATTAATTATGAGTTTTCAAAGTTGGATCAGAAATCTGGAAAAAGGGCTAGTGAACAGAACAAAGTTTTTGTTACGTTTTTGAAAATCCAAGTTCACAATTTTGGTCAATTTTTTATATCTAAGGCCCAAGATTGGTTCAAAAGTGATCCAATATAAGCATATAAGGGAAATAGGAGGTGTTACACTCATCACATACATCATGCTTCATAGTGTAGGAGTTTAAAATATATTGATCCAAAGTGCACATAATCAATTCCACTTGGCTTGCCATTCAAACTATAATCTTACTTTTACTCTTCCTTTGCTCTTGCTCTTAAACGTGGCCCTAAAAGATGTTGTTAGGGGAGAATGAGATTCATGGAATCTCAATAGCAAATTCTCTAACTAGCACATGTATAATCATTGTTGTGCAACAAATAAAAGCTATGAACTTAAGCATGCATTATTAACCTTACATCTTTACTTTCATATTTTGCCAAGGCATATTATCATCATCAAATCAAACAAGAATTGACATGCTCATACATCACTCAATATAACATTAGCATGGCAATTACACAAATAACATTAATGATAATGTAAATATTAGAGAATTTACTATCTTATTTGCTTAACCTCCCGTACTCTTTAATGGCTTCCTTCTTGCACTTCGGAACTTTCCTCTTAGCTATTCAAACTCCTACACATAATACAATGCAATCGGCATTAATCACAAGCCAATATTAACTACCACAAGATGTTAAAACTTGTTGAACTCTTCTTGACTCTTCAGAGCCTTAAAAACCCTTAATCTTGCAAAACTTGACTCTAATGCTTCCAAAATCAAACTCTCACTTATACCCTATACAATTTTGCTTTCTAAACTCAATGGAGGCATCAAAATCAAACTTCTTCCCCATGATACATGTCTGGTAAAAAATCAGAACAAATAGGAGGAAAATGATCTTTCAACTACCATTGTATGCAATTATATAATGTTGATCTTTTACCTCTTTCCATGCATTATTTAACATCAAAACATCACTTCCCTATCAATTGAAAAATTGGACAGCACCTCCCCTTAGAGTTTGAGATTCCAAAATTCCAAATACAATAACAATCAACACAAATCATACACCAATCAACTCATTATCATGCAAGGAGTGATTTGTCACAACCATCTCATCAAAATCCCACTCCTTCACATTTTCCCTAACCAAAAAACTAATTTTTTAGCAAGCAAAAGATATCTAAAATAAAAATCTAAACTGATAGAAAGGTAGAAAAAACTCCAAGAATCACAAATATGCTAAGGGTTGCAAGAGAATCCAACTTACCTTAGAGTTTTTGGAACTTTTTCTCCTTGTTCATTGGAAATATTCTGTGAAATGGTGAGGAAGGTGAAGCAAAATGGCACTTTAGTCACATGTGAAGATTATATGGATGGCTTGATTGAATCTTGTTTTAATGAGTTGATCCAAGGGCTCATATTTGCCCAACACAAAGTTGTTTTTCTGCCCCAAAACTGATCCAAATAGCTGCCAAAATGGGTGGAGGAATCAGATTTTATTTCATGGTGAAAGTGACCAAGATTCAGTACAACTTACATTGAGAAAGTAACTTTGTTCAGAAAAATTCTACCACTTGGTTAACCTCAATTATGACAACTTTTAACCTTAAAATATTGCTAAAACAAGTGGCAAGACTCATCATGGCAATAACATTTTTTGGGAAACTTTATATTTCCATAAAGTTACTTTACGCTATTACAACACCGATAGAGCAACTTGCTGATAGTTAACTAGATCTGAGACCACCAAAAATTCCCAAATTAATACTAAAATTTTCACACCTTTTCTTTTCTCAAAAGGCTTCCCGAAATATTTTTAATTAATTTTTTAATGAAAAACCCAAATTCAAGGCTTCTCCGGGTCTTCTCTTTCTGATCAGGGAAATCGCTTTTCTCGTATTCTGGGCAACAATTTTATAAATACAAGAAATTTCAAGCTATTTTCCCCTACTTTGAGATCATATGTTTGAGGCTTCCCGGTAATTGAAATAATTATTTTTGGCTAATTATTTCATGAAAATGCCAAAAATTAAATGACCTTTAAAATTCTCTCAACATAAATCTAAGTCGACTTAACTAAAACCGGACTTCACATACTGATCAGTGACTTTTTCTCTACATTTTGCGCCTCTATGAATTTTTTTTAATATTTTAGTCAAACTTTGACCAAGTTGACTTTTGACTTTGGTCAAATGACAAAAATGCCCTTACACTTACCCTTAATTACCATAATGCCTTTACCTTTTTCAAATTCCATTTTTGCCTTTATTATTAATGACATTTGGGTCTTTCCCAAAAGGTCACCCATCTTGTCACTCCCCAGGCCGAGCACGCTTAACTGTTAAACTCTAACGGAATTTAGTACATTAGGGCTAGGTTGACCGTGATCTTTCCGGTCCATTACCTTCCTCTTTTCTATACTACCCATCTTTGGACCCTGACTCAACCCATAACTACCAGTTTGACCTTTATTTCAAATTACAATAAAGCACGGATATCACAGGGGACCACTTGAGTTTAAGAGAATGGGATGACATTGTTGACTGGCTATCTAATTCTTGATAATAAGATTAAGCCTTTCCATGCAAAGGATAAAATATAGTGAGAGATGGAACTTAAGTTTGAAAACTACTCTATTGGTCCATCATTCCATAATATTCAAAACGATCGCATAGATATACAAGACATAATAATGCTACACAGTTTCTCCTTAATCCTAGCTCTATCGAAGTTTCTAAAATAAATCTGAGCCCAATCTATCATAAACTTTCTCAAAATCCACATTGGTTGCAAGCCACCCTGTTTGACCCTTCTGTTGAAAATTGTGCCATAGGGGCCAATCATTGTACCTTAAACATTTTTTATATTTAATGCATTTTCTCTATTTTATTTCAAAGCTTTTGCATGTTTATTATGATAATAGCATCTATGGATGAGTTATAAAGACTATCCTAAATGTTCCAGGTTGATTGTATATGGGGAAGCGAAGATAAAATAAGACCAATATGACTTTGATAAGGTATGGAGATGCGACTCAGTCTTAGGCACTTGTAAGATTACAAGGTGCTATGACAAGGTGAAAAGTTGAGTAAGCAATTGGAAAATAAACAAGCTATCCTTTGCAGGGCGTTCTGCACCCGTTAAATATGTTGTGTCCGCCATTCCTAGTTAATCAATGCAGACTGCGAATTTACCTATGAGCACATGCAAGAATTTGGAGAAGATCTCACGGAAATTCTTATGGGGAGAGTTTGATGACCAGAAAAAGATGCACTTAGTGGCTTGGGGTAAGGTGTGTCAAGAGAAAAGGGTAGGGGGCCTTGGTATGTGACACTTAAGACAACATAATAATGTGTATATGATGAAGCTGGGATAAGGCCTTGTGAAGCGAAAGATGCCCTTTGGTTGAGAGTGATATGAAGCAAGCATAAGTGTGGAGATGACCTTCTGCCTACTATTGATCCCAAGAAACCTAGTTCATGTGCTTGGAGAGGAATTAGGAACTCTTGGAAGAGCGCCTAGGAAGGGATGTAACACGTTAGAAATATAAATGAGGATGATGATGTTCAATGGAAGTGGGAGAAAAGTGGCGAATTTACAGTTAGCTCAGCTTTTAGGAGCCTGAATGATAGAAGGAAGGAAGGACAAACGTTGTGGCCAATTATTTAGAAACTCAAAATCCCTCAGAGAAGCAAGACTTTTGCCTAGATAACCCTTCAAAGACACCTTACTAACTACAAAAAATGGAGATTGGGCCTTCATCCAAATGGTTTTTGTGATGTGTGTAGTAACTTTATGGAAGATAACCTTCATGAGCGGCGGGACTGCCATAAGACAAAAACTGTTTTGGGAGAGTATAGTGTATCCTTCATATCATTCAACTTTCTTTGATTCTGACATTCATGCATGGTTTAAACTAAATATGACAATGAAGATAATGAGAGAGGAGGGAGACTGGAAACATAACGTCATTATAATTTGCTGGCTTATTTAACGAGCAAGGAATGAGTACATGCATGGGAGTAATGAGGCTAGATACGGGTAAATATTCGCACAAGCAAAAGCCATCCACCACTGTATTTTTCGCTCAAGCACTAAAATGAGTGGAGTGAATTTAAACAGTAGATGTGAAGTTGACAGACAGCCTCCTTCTGAGAATATTTGAGAAGGTATACGAGTCATGGTGGACGGTGCCTACTCCTATGCTTCTGATACCGCAGCTTGTGGCGGCATCATAGTGAATGGGGGAGTTATTTTTGAAGGCTTTATGATGCGTCTGGATCATGGGGATTGGCTTACTATAGAATTATGGGCTTAAAAGAGCATGAGATTATGGAGTAAAGAAGCTTACTCTAACCTCAGACTCAGTGGAAACTATCGGCCTCCTCCAGAAAGAGGTATCGGATCTTCATGAGGAATGGAGCATTAGTGAGATAAAAATGATGCTCCAGCAGGACTGAGATGTCAGTTTGAAAATTATTGAGAGAGATGCAAATGAAGCTGCTGATTGTATGGCAAAGAATGCACTTGGTAGTGCTCTTGGACACCACATCCTTAATGGACCATTTACGAGTTGCTTTTCTAAAGGCAACGAGTATCACTTAGTTTCCTCTTTTTGGTATTTATTTTGTCTTTTGTTTTATTTCCCTTTTGTATAAAAAAAGAATGCCATGGTTCTCATGGCCCATAAACAAACCCCCCCAAAAAAAGGAGAAAAAAATAAAAAGCTAGGGCCAACCCCTTAGCACATGCATAGATTTTCACCTGATCCATATATCCATGCTAGATGGTAAGGAAAGAATCGTAAAAGTTATCATGCTCAACTACTTGTTGAATTCAAGTGGAAAAAAATTGGAGTTTGGCCAAACAGTAAGACCAAGTCCAGATTAGTCATTGAGAATATACTGGATTATATTTTTTTTAGGATGCAAATAACAATATAAATCATAAAAAGGGAGCAGTAAAATTCAATGTCAAAAGATCCTTAGTTTCTCGCATTTACTATCATTCAGGCAATTCTGTTGAGATACGTTATGTTTTATACAAGAAATAATGCCTAAAGACAAACAACAAAAAACAATTAACCAAAGCAAGAGGGAGGAAACACGAAATGGGTGTCTGGTTGGGCGCATGCCAAAACCAAGTTTCAGATAAATAATGATTCTTCAAAGTGATCCCAAACAGGCACAAAAACAAATAGCCTCAAGAAGATCTGATCAAATCCACAACTAAGCTGATCACTATGCTCTGGTTCACCCCTAATCAGGTTAGTGAGGATTAGAGCAAAATTTTTGGAATGAATCAGCCATCAATACCCTCTCCAACATTCTTCTGCCTACAGCTTCAGCCTCTATTCTTCGATCAGACTTCCATCAGCATCTGCTTTAAGCAAATGTTCTTTGTTACAGAACACAATTCGAAGTTTTAGAGCACCACAAATTTGGGAACCAAAGACCAACTATTAGAACACCATTAATCATCAAACAAACAAAATCCAACACATTCCACGTGTTAAATGGTAGAACAAGAGATGAATGATGCTGGAAAAATGTTATTGAATGAATGAGTTGCATGTGAATTACAAAGGGAGTCTTATCTAGTATAAGCAAATAAGTTTATTGGGCTTAAGGCCCAATGGGCTATTTTCTACACTCCCCTCAAGTTTGGAGTTATACAAATCAACAAAACTCCTAACTTGCTTTACAATTTCAAAATTCTTTACCAATTGTTATTGGGTACTTTTCCCTTTCTTCAGTAAAATGTCACAGCTTTTGTTGCTGTGCATTTCTTGTGTTCTTATGGCTATGAGTGCATTTAAGGGTGAATCCTCTTCTCCCCCTGCCTCTGCAGGTTTTGTTGTTGTGCTTTTCTTATAGCAATGAGTGCATTAAAGGGTGGATCCTTTTCTCCTCTGCCTCTGCACCTTTGTTGTTGCACCTTTCTTAGGCAATGAGTGCATTTAAGGGTGGATACTCTTCTCCCCTACCTCTGTAGCCTTTGTTGCCATGCCTTCTTTAAGGCAGTGAGTGCATTCAAGGGTGGATCCTTTCTTCTCTGCCTTTGTAACAATTTTTTTACTGAAAGATCAACTAAATCTACAACTAGATCATGTTGTTTCTTCTTGAAGGGTTTTGTTCCAAACAAAGCCTCATTTATAGGCTTATTGCTGAAGGAACCAATGTAAACATGCATAATTTATGGAGTATTCAACACTTCTCCCAGAAGGCTTTACCACCACCACGCGGCCCCGCCTTTTTCTTTACCCCTTCCTAATTTCATGCTACGTTGCCAATGCCCTACTTTTGAAAGTTCCCAAGTCTAGGGCTTTGCCGATGGTTTTTCCCTTGAAAGTTTAGGGATTTTTCTTCTGGACGATACAGGTTGAGTAAAAACGCGGATCAGGGACTTCGAACTTTCACTTAATGGAGGGCACGGCCAGTGTTGTCACTGCCACCACCACTCGTGGTTCTTCGCTGCAAATGCCATCGTCCCAACAGGAGTGGCACGCTGTTGCGGAGCACCATTTAGCTCAAAACCGAGATGACAAGGAGTTAGAACAAACAAATATAGGGCAATCAGATGAAAGAACCATATACGAGGCGCAACAAAGGACCAAAGGTTTTCAAGGCATTGCTTCACTTTATTTATATAGACACTAATAGAAGATGAAGACCTGTTTATGTCACAATCATCGTTATTGCCATCCATATTTGAAACATTTGCCGCAAAATTATTAGCTGCTGCAGAAAGTATGATTTACTAAGACTTAAACTGATGTGCGTGGTTGTAATTTGTAAAGACATATTGGTAGATTCTATTTCTTATATGCTGCCCTTGCTGATCATTATCATGCAAGAGAGTTGAAGTCCTGTTTTCTGAAATTTTGCACTGAAAACCTTGTTGCTGTGATGCAATCTGATGGTTTTGAGTATCTTAAGGAGAACTGTCTATTGCTACAATCAGAGCTACTAAATACCGTAGCAGGGTGCGAGGAAGAACTTAGCGGAGAAGGAAAATGCCATAGTGTATGGGCCCAATTTTCTGACGGTGCTTTAGCTCTCAATTTGCCGTGTGTGGTCTCATGTATCTTGCTCCCCCTTTTTTTCACAAAATCTTCAACCTTTCTCTTGCTCTAATTCTTGATGGCCATCGATTTGAGCATCTCCTCTTTCTTGATTGCTTGCCGTGGGCCAATGCGTTCTGGACTGGAGAATGGAGCTTGTTCTTTGCAAGCTCTCTTTCTTGCCTCTTTTCTTGATGAATTTCTTTAATGATAGGTGCCTTTCTTGACATTATCCCTGTCCACATCAGAAGAAAAAAAGGGATGGACAGCCTGGCGCTTTGATACCATGTTAAATGGCAGAGCAAGAGATGAATGATGCTGGAAAAATGTTATTGAATGAATGAGTTGCATGTGAATTACAAAGGGAGTCTTATATAGTATAAGCAAATGAGTTTATTGGGCTTAAGGCCCAATGGGCTATTTTCTATACCACGTACCTTGCAAACATCAAAACGCTAAGGAAGAAAGGTATATAGTGTTTAGATCAGCGGCCCAAGTGGCTTTTATGACCCAAAAGCATGATTGGGCTATTTGGAGCGTTTGGCTTAGCGTCTTCATCGAAGGACTTCCACGGGCGAAGGAGCTTCTGGCCAGAAGGTAAGAGTGGGCACGGTGAGGCATTTATCATGGTGGAGTTCAAATCCTAGCCGCTGTGTTGCATTCTTCTCCATTACTCCCAAATCCTGACCCAATCCTTCGCGGCCTTCATTTTATGCTCTGCTTTGGTGCAATGTCTGTGTCTCCATTAGCGAAGGCTGTTGCGCTATCACTTGTTCTCGTCTCCAGCCGCCGCTCTCTTGCATTTTCCACTTCTTTCGTCTCAGGAGGCATGGCGGCGTGGGTGAAGAAGAATGAATGAGGCTTGGAGGTGAGGTGTGCGGCTGGTGTGCGCTTAGTGGTGGTGGCTCCAGGAGGTCGAGGCGTGCTGCAATAAGAATGCAAGCTGGAGTAGTGGGATTTGAAGGGGATCCACTGCTCAAACACCGTGCTGTGGAAGTAGACATGTCGTGTTAAGCAAGATTTTTTTTTTACTTGCCATTTTGACATCTTGCACATATGTTTCAGTTTCAAAAGGTAAAATATTGGGGGAATTAAACTTAAACCATCACAATGGATAATTTAAAATATAAATAATAAAAATTTAAATGAAAGTAAATTTAAAGAAAAAAATCGCATTACATGTACTCTCATTTTTCTTCTACTTTTTACCTTTTTTTAATGAAAAAAATAATGGGAAGCAATATATTGAACTACCTTTAAAAATAATATTTAATGAAAATGATTATAAAATCATATTTATTTAAAAGAATCAAACTTTAAAATATTAAATTATCGTTCTCGACTTCCCCTATCATCCCTCCAATTTTCTCTCTTTGCACCCTATTTTAAAAAAAAGATGAATTTTTAAATTTTATAGATTAAACAAAATTTTCCTAAATTTTTAAAATTGGCATAGATATTTTAATCAAAAATAAAATTATATCTTTTTGAAAAAAATTGAAAATCCATTATACTTAGTATATATGTTGAAAAGGTTTGTATATTCTAGAAAATCATGATTTAGAAAATAAAAAAAGTTTCGATAATTTATTTTTTATTTTACAAGTAATGTATGTATTTTTCTAAAAAGGATTCACTTATTGTTAATAAAATTAACAAAAATTATATTCAGTGTTTATAATATAAATTAGGTGAAAAACTTAATTACATACCTACATAAATGTTCATATTAGAAATTAAATATACAAATATGAATTTGGTTAAAAAATAAAAAATAATATTTTTTACGTCTCCTTATGAATTTACAAATGTCTATATGAATTTAGTTTTGATTTTTCATTCAAAAAAGTTATGATTGTGGGAGAAAATATAGTGTTTCGGTTATTATATAAATAAAAAGAATTAGTATTATACGTAATTCATTTTCAAGTAATTAAACCAAACAAGTTTTTTTTGTGTAAAATGAATACACTTGATGGCATGGCTACTGGTAGTAAATAATAGGTAAGTAAACCAATAAATTTGATAAATTTAGGTGATATAAGGACCCAATCACAAAGTAAATAGGATTTTTTTAAAAGGATTAAGGGGTAAAAATAATCCCAAAATTTTTACGAAGAAGCATTAAACATTCGAAAGTTACCGAAAGGCCATTTTAGACCTGTAAATTCTAAAATAGGACATTTTTACACCTACAGTTAAAAGGTCAATGTTGAGTAGCAAAGTTAAATAATTTTTCCATTGAGGGTGTGGCAGTCAAGTTAATATTTTTAACGGCAGTGGTCAAAATACCCTGTTTTAAAACTTTTGAGTTCAAAATGGCCCATCGATAGCTTCCGTGTGACTAGTGCCCATTTACAAAAGATTATTTTTTCCCTTTAACCATTTAAAAAATCCTATTTGCTTTGTGATTAAGCCTTTATATCACCTAAAATTATCAAATGTATCGGTTTACATATGGATTATTTACTAGAGCAGCTTGTCATCAAATGTATTCATTTTATATAAACAATCCATTTGGTCCGATTACTTGAAAATGAATTACATATAATACTAATTCATTCTACTTATATAATAACGTAATCTAACATAATCCTAATTACATATAGTTACAACAAATCAGGTAATTCACATTACATAGCCTATGCGATTCACAACTTATATGAATTAACATGTGAGAACTTGTACTTTAAACATTTATACCTTTTATTTTTAGTTTTAATAAAGTTAACAGATTTGTTTCACATTTTTTTATTTTCTAAAGACAAAATATAAACTTCATTTTTTGTTCTTTTGATAATATGCCAATCAAATACTTTCTAATCATTATTCTATTCCACTACATGCTCACCAATTATATTTTGTATCCGTTTGTGAACGCGGTAGAGAAGTACTTTACGCAAGGGGAGGTAAATATGTGGAGGATATTATCTTGTTTTACGGAAAAACACTATTGAACGTACTTTTGGAGAATAAATAAGCTTTTCCAAACAAGCACTTTATCACATTTTTTTGTATTCCATGAACCTAATGTAGAGTCACCACTCTTATGAAAAAAGCCACACACTCACCAATAAAGGTCATATTTGCCTTGGCATTATAAAAACACCTTTACGAAAACGGCGTAAAACTCATCTTATATACTTAGTTTATAGACCATAATTCACATTTGATAAGCCCTAATGTTTAATGGATTAGATAGAGAGACGTGTTCAAGTGTGACATGCATAGCTCCATAGCTGTGAAGCTTTTCAAACTTGCTGGCTAAGACATCAACAAAAACAAAAACTTGTTGGCGAAGAAAAAAGTTTTGCTCAATACTCTTCTAATCTTATTTAATTTGATTTTTTTATCATTTGTTAAAAGGAATTTTTATATAAACGAGTATTTTTTTGGGTAAAGAGGCAAAACTAACCTGAAAGTTTTTACGAATGAGCACTAATTACATAGAGGTTATCGATGGACCATTTTGCACTTTGAAGTTTTGAAATTGAATATTTTCACCCATTCTGTTAAAAATGTTAACTGATAATTAAAGTTAACCAACTTTTTCATTGAGGAACAATCAAAATTAACATTTTTCATCCCACTTTAAAATTTCTTAGTCTGAAATGACGACTCGGTACCTTTCATGTGTGCAATACACATTCGTAAAAACTTCTGAACTATTTTTACCTCTTACCCTATTTTTTATAGGGAGAAAGACAAACAAATCATTAATCATAATTAATCAATTAATATCAGTATCAACTATCATCAATATTCATTCAATGTTTAGTATATCTCTTCAAAAGTCATACTTGCTTTGTGATTAGGCCATCACTCCCCATTAATTTATCAAATTTATTGGCTTACTTATAGATAATTCATTAGCATCAACCATGGCATCAAGTGTATTGATTTTATAAAAAAGCTCGTTCGCTTTGAATACTTGAAAATGGATTGCAGATAATATTAATGGATATGGATTCTACATATTCAAGTGTTTTGTTTATATAGTAATCTAATGCAATTAATCCTAGTTACAACTGATTATGTAATCCCCATTGCATAATCTATTTAGATTATAGTTTGTATGAATTAACATCCTAGCACTTCTACACTTTATAAATTAACATTTAGACATTTATATCCTTGATTTTTAATTTTATTAGAGTTAAAAATTTTATTTCATATTTTTATTTTTACAGATAAAATATGAATTTCATTTATAATATCTTGATAATAGGCTTGTTTAGAACAACATTTCCAAAAGTCAAATGCATATTCAACAGTGTTTTTCCGCAAAATGAGATAATCTCATCCACATATTTACCTTGACTTGTGTAAAAGTACTTATCTACCGCATTCCCATAAGGGCCTAATATATTAAACAAATGCTTTGTAATCGTTATTCCATTATAATATATTCCCACCCATTCTATTTTATTACATAAACTCCATGACCTAACAGCCACTCACTGTTCATGAAAAAAATCCATACTCACTAATGAAAGTCATATTTATCTTAACATTATGAACGCATTGTTGGAAATTGTGCCCTAGGGCCAATCACTGTACTTCGCACATTATTTATTTTAATGAATTTTCTCCATTTAATTATCATAAACTTTGCTTGTTTATTATGATAATTTCATCCATGGGCAAATTATGAATATTGTCCTAAATGTCCCTGGTCAGTTATCTATGTGGGAACAAAGATAAAGCAAGACCAGTATGACTTTGATAAGGTATGGAGATACAAGTCAAATTCATAGGCACTTGTAAGAGTACAAGGTGCTGGACCGACCCTCTATGAGAAAGCTACATGGATTAAGTCATTAGCTTATCTCATATGTAATCACGTCACTATGCCCTTCGACCTGAGATCATCATGGATTCCTACATGAGAGTCACCAAGCTTTGACCTAGTCAAAAGTCACCTTTGACCGGGTGATGATAAA